>JANHGN010020108.1:0-58813 GCA_024605025.1 Megaceryle maxima
ATAAAGATGTTAAACAGGACCAGCCCAGCACTGAGCCTTGGGGAACACCACTTGTGACTGGTCGCCAATGGGATTTAGCTCAACTCTCTGGGCTTGGCCATCCAGGCAGTTTTTAACCCAGTGAAAAGTACACTTGTTTAAATCATGAGATGCCAGCTTCTCCAGCAAAATGCTGGGGAGGCGACTGTGTCTATTGCTTTACTAAAGCCCAGGTAGACAACATCCACAGCTCTTCCCCCATCTATTAGGTGGGTCATCTGGTTATAGAAGGAGATCAGGCTGGTCAAACAGGACCCAACCTTCATGAACCCATGTTGGCTGGGCCTGATCCCCTGGTTGCTCTGCACTCCCCATGTGATTGCACCAGAGATGAACTGCTCCATCATCTTCCCTGGTACCCAGGTCAGGCTGACAGGCCTGTAATTCCCTGGATCATCTTTCTGGCCCTTCTTGTAGATGGGCGTCACACTGGTGAGCTGCAAGTCATCTGGGACCTCCCCTGTTAACAAGGACTGATGATAAATGCTGGAGAGTGGCTTGACAAGCTCCTCTGCCAGCTCCCTCAGTACTCTCGTGTGGATCCCATCCAGCCCCATAGACTGGTGGGTGAACTGAAGATCACATTAAGACAAATCCAGTCCCAACTGTGTGTGTTCTGAGTGTGTATTTTCCAGTTCCAAGGTGGCATTTCTTTACCACTATTTGATTTTCAGCTGGCTTGGATAAAAGAGAGTCCTTAGCTCTGCCCCTCTGCAGGTAAGCAAACCTGCTTAAGGTTTGGAAATTTGGTTAGGATTATTAAAATTAATGCTATTTTATTGCAATGTCTGAAGCTAAAGGTAACTTGGCACTCAATGCAGTACAGGTCTGCAAAAAGTCTCAGTCCAAACGAGCAGAGCCTCTGACATCACCCCAAGAGATCTGTGGCTTTTGTGACTTATTTTTAACATGCCACAGAAGGGATTAGAAAGGAAACTTTGTACCATCCATCCATCCTGGACTGCAAGTAAGCCTTTCTGGAAATTACTTGAACTCTTTGGTGTGGACAGGCTGCTCAGATGTTTATTTCCTTTGAACTGTTCATCCATCAACTCAGGACCCAAGGTGCTATCATTGTCTCTCCTCAGGCATTTACAGATTGCACAAATATTTCCATGGTATTTTTTTTCTGCCTTAGGGCACCGCATAAGGCCTGTAACATCATCCTTTTCAAATAAAATGGCCTTAAAATGCTACATCTTTAAATAAAAAATAAGCTTCTTAATCAGCTCCAAAACAGGCTGGTTATTTTAATGTTTTTTTACTAACATGTTTCACTCCCTTTACCAGTGGAAAGACCTATTACTTATCTAAAAGCAAGTACCAACATATGCTGCATAAAAAGCACACCTGCTAAGGAGGAGGAGAAGGTTCAGGCACAGAGATCATCCCTGGAGAGCATGGTAAGGTGTGGGGATGAGCAGATGCAAGAGGCTATGGAGGGTATTAAGAGTCCCTTGCTACAGCTGCTCTCTGGGCATCCTGCAGCATGCATGTCTCCCCTGCCCTGTGCCAACCCTGATCAGCCTCCTTCAGCACAGCGGAGAAGGTTTCCTGAGCCTCAGGAATGGGGCTTGTCACTAGACTCATAGTTTCTGATGTTAAATATGAAGGAATTTTTCTACTCTTTCCGTGACATTCTGCCTGTATTGCATACCATGAAAATTCAGAACTGTCACTGAACCTTGGGGTGACATGCTGGTGAATACCTTGGCTGAGCAAGATCTTAAGTGTATTTACTTCCCTTTGCCCACAGATGAGACAGTTCCTCCTTTAGGCTTCAAACCACAGGCCTTGCAATGCCATGGGTGTGCATCATGCTTTGGTGGCATTCAGGAGTGGCTGTATGGGACAATTTATAGTATTTGGCATCTTTCTATTAAATATTTATAGACGTACTGTATTGCAGTGGATTATATTGCTGGCTCTTACAATTCAGATGATAAAAATGCCCTTTGTAATCTATGGAAAAGGAACCCATCAGCACTGTAGAAGTAAGATTTGCTACTGGCAGCATCATCAACCATCTGGAATCCAGGACATGGACAAACACTATTCCTCCAATAAACCCCAGGTACAGTGGAAAGTCCACCTGTGCCTGCTGAGCCAGGCTCCTACTGCTTGTGTTGGTGATGGAGATGGGTTAATGTCTTGGCCTGAGAATGAACCTGGACTTCCAGTGACAGCAGTGACAGATTGCATCTGAGGAGCAGCATCATTCACCTCCCACAGCTGGTGTATAAAAAGTCTAAAAGCTGCAGACAAATAAATACACAGTCTCAGGCTCCTCTGCTGGAAGATAGAAATTGCAAGGATCTGTAATGTCTATCTAGAGGCAGGAACAATATTTCATTTGGTTAAAGGGAACCTACTCATTCCCTAAGCACATGCATAAATATTGGTGCAGAAAAACCCACAAATGAGTCTTCATCAAAAGCAGAAGCAAGCTATGAGATCGTGTTCAATATAGCAGTGATTTTCTCTTTTCACTGCAGGACAGGACTCCAAGGGACACAAGACAGAAATGTTTGAAATTACAGTCTTCATTTTCTATAGAGATTCTATTTTAGTTCATCCTCTGTGCCTTGTTTTCCTTCCTTGTAAGTAAGTCATTTTGCCAGAAATGCCTGGCACCGCCCTGGCATCCCCCATCACACAAGAAAACAAGGTGGCGGTGGGTCAATCTTCTCTTGCTACTCAGCCTGTCTGTGCTCTGCTCTCAGGACCCAGCTCTGGGCCAGAGCTGACTTCGAGGGACACTGTGCAACCCCAGCCATCCCCCATGTCAGTCTGTGAGATGGGGGCAAGATGCCTTCCTTTCAAGGAGACATCCTGGGGCCCCTTGCAGGGATGTTGCAGTTGGTCATCCTCTGCTCAAAACTGCCCCCAGGAGCTAAGGATGTTCACGCTCCTTAGTGCTCAGTCAGAAGCAGACCAAGCTCTTCCCACAGGTAGATTTGCTGGCTTTGGAGAATTTCTGAAATATTTTTATAAGCTGAAAAGAAATTGGGTACTTGTGTAAAGTCTCAAAATAGCCAAGTTCAGCCAGTCTACAATATAATCATCTGGATTGGAAACAAACCATCATCTGGAAGGTGTGTGTCACCCCAGCTCTGTCTGTAGGGATCTCTCAAATGGGGATTTTAGGCAAGGGGATGGCCCCTGAGGCTGGGTTTTGGGAGTTCATTAGGAAGTTGTGTGTACCAGTAATGCAGCACATGGTGTGGGATGGAGGTAGTCGTCCGTTGGTAGTGATGACAGGGCTCTTCTTCTGCTTCTTCATTCACTGTGACCTCTGCATGTCATTGAGGTGGCTACAGAGCAGGTGTCGCAAGGACTCCTGCTATCCTGGGGAGGTGACAGCTACAACAAGGACAGGCAGTGGAGTGACTCCACCCAGGAGCTCTGGCATGGTGCCCTGCCTGCTCCCGTGCCTGCCTGCATGACCCAGACATCATGCCTTTCAGCAGACAGACAGATAGACATACATGGGTTTTCATCAGAAACGTGTCTGCTGTCAGTTCACTCTCCCCTCATGGCCTCCAGCCATACACCTGGTTTGATATCTCTGCCTGGTGCCAACAGAAGTGTCTGATCCTCCCTTCTTAAACCTGCCCTCAGCAACTGCATCGCACTTGTCTGTGGGTGACTCAGAGGTTGCTGCTGGGAAACACAACCCATCTTGTTAACGGAGACTGATGGGCTGTCCCACTCTGTCTTGGACTCACTTGGGCTCTGGTGAGCAGCTTCACCCCTTACCCCCACCCTGAGCCCCCCAGTCCCAGCCCTCTTTTTGAGGGGTAGGAGGAATTCCTGGCGCTGGGGAAATCCAAACCCTTACTGTACCTCACCAGCAGCACTGTGTGCTGGAGAGGTTTTACCTCAATCTGCTGGGTCTCCCCAGCACTGTACTTTGTGCATCATGGGGCTGACTGGTGCTTCGAGGGCTGGATCCTTTCATCTTGTGGTGGTCCTGCTCATGGCCTCGAGCCATGTCATGCCTATAGCCTCCAGGTGGGAAAAACCAAACTGGAGTAAGAGAGAAAGGAGACAAGACAGGCAAGCAAATGCTTTGTTTCTTTAATATTTTCTGCTTTTTTTGATGAGTTGTCTTTTTTTTTTTTTCCAGGGCAAAAGTGGAGTAATGGATTAGGTAAGGAGGAGCTGAATGAAGTGAGCTTGGATCAGGACAGAAGAAAAAAAAGCGTCTGGAAAAACAAAATGTGTTTTGTCATGGGACTCCCATGCACACACCAAAGGCAGCATGTTGCTATATCCACCAGAGAGCATGGGGCACTCCAGGCAGATGGGTTGTCAGGGAATAAATCTGTCTTCCTTTTGCAGAAGAGCCATCTCCTGCGTTGCAGTTACACAGTTGCATTTACACCACCTGCTTCAGGGTGCAAGTTCAGCCTTGGCAAAACCAAAGATGCTCCATGGCTGCAACTGGTTTTCTACACCTTGAACTTGCATGGTTCTGAGACACTGAAAATGTCACCGTTTCCTCCTCGCCATGCTCATTCAAGTTTTCTCAGCTGTTATCAGCATGAGCTCATAAATAACATTTCCTGTAAGAAGGTTGTTTATAAACAGATGTGCAAAAATGTCAGGACCATCCTTATCTTAGTGTAGACTTACATGAATTTGTCTTCAAATCCTTTGGATGACTAATTCCTCTTTGAATCCCATATAAAAACACATGGTGATTCATCATTAAAATAAGAATCACTATACTGGCTGCACATAGTTTAATCTTTCAGGAAATAAAGAAGTGAGTGAAACTTACTGTTATCAAACCAGAGCAAGTTCAGAAGAAAAAAAATAATTCTGTTATTTTTGTACAAATTGGTATAATGAGATGTCTCTGTGCTATTATATCTGAGCATTAACTGGCTCTATTATGCAGGATAATATTCAGAATAATTATTGCTTATCTGCATGTGCATACATTGAATAATAAAATAATTAGACCTTTTAAAACAAGGGATGGAAAAGATTTAATTTACTGTAACTCTGACTTTCAGATTATAAGGTTGGAATAAATAATTGATATTTTACCAGTGTGTCAAGACAGTAAATGCTGGATTTATAGTTATCAGTACAGGCTGTGCATAAGGTGTGTATTTTGTCAAACTCTTGACTGAGCAGAGATTTACAAAAGGATGTGAAGGATCTGGGCTGTTGAAATTTGGAGGTGTATGAAGGTTGCTGAGGACAGCATGCTCACAGTGCACTCCTGCTGCATGCAACTGCATTTTGGTACAGGGACTTGCAGCACATGTCCCGTGGCAACCTGCACATACAGAGACGAGGGTGTGCTGAGGCTCTTGCAGAGGTGGAGGCTCATCTCTTGTCTGGGTGAAGGGCTGGTCACTTCCCTCCCAAGTGGCCAAACTCTTCCTGCAGTGGAGTGAGCACAGCCCACCCGTCTCAGGCTGACAACTTGTGCGGAGTTGACGCAGCCACTGCATCTCGGAAAAGCTGTCTGGTCTCTTGGATGTTTGTAGCATCTTCTTCTGTGGAAGCTAGTTACCAAGGGAGCCTTCACGTGCTTAGGTTTTGGGTTCTGCTTCTATCTCCTATCTGTATGATGGGGCAACGTCTGCTTCACACAAGAAAGACAAAAGTGGTAATAGTATTAAAAATGGTGATATAACACTGGACAGAAAGGCAAAGAGCTCCAGGCCTGGTATTTCTTTGTGTGTGTCTGAAAGATGCACGGTGCACAGTGCATTTTTCAGACATACCCAAAGACATCCTTGATCTCTACAGGAGAGGTGTGGCGATGCTGGATGTGCCCCCTGTAGCTGTCAGTTCAGGAGCAGGGAGGTATGAGGCAGAACTCTCTGGCCACAAAGGGCTCTTCAGAGCTGGGAATCAAATCACACATATGACTTAGGGATTGTTTTTTAACATGATTCCAAAAGCAGACACACCCTAGGGATCATCAAAGCCTCTTCTACTGACCCAAATGAAGTGGAATAGGTGGGGCATGGATACTGCAGAGGACTATTAAAATGCTAGTGAGGAGTTGAGTGGCACTTTGAGCTTCACCTTTTTTGGCTGCTGCTCATTATTTTCAAGAATTGCATTTCTATATATCATATGCCAGATCCTCTTGCCTTCACTCACATTTCTTCATGAGCAGGCTGACATGAGCCAGGCTTCTTGGCCAGGGATTGATTTTGTTTCAATTTCCATCTCAGGAGTGTAACCTTCCGACTTGCATATATGCTGTGAAATGGTCCTGAGGAATGACTGGGTGTTATCCATTTCTTGATAGATAATTATTTTAAAAGGGGGGGTTGTTTGCTTGCCTGTTTTTTTAGGATGCCTCAGAAATAACTGAACTATGTCAGATAATGAAGAGAAACCAATTCATCTCATGCTCTCTTGCAAATCCCAGACATGGGGTTAATCACACAAATGATTAGGAACTCGAAGAAGACTGCTGGAACATTTTAATTCTGTTTGTTGAGAGCTGTAAACATAATTGATTTACATTTTTCTTCAATAAGTTAATTTGAGAGAGTGTTTCCATTGTGAATAACATCAGATTCAAGGCTACATGGCTTACAAATCTCAATGATTCCACTGGAGAAAATACAGATCATTCCTTGCTGCAAAAGGATGAAAAGGATAAAGACTAATGACTGGTAAATGTTTGCTTCCTGTAAACAGAAAATTACTAAATCTGACAAATGCTATACATTAGCACTGTAATGCAAGAAGCAACATGCTCTCCATTATCCCTGATAAGTTAATGGATCAGGGATAAAAAAATAGAAAAAAATAATTAAAGAAAATCTTCTCTGGAAGCACCGTGTCCAGATTGATTCAGAATAGTTTTGGATTTAAAAACCTCTGTTTCCTGGAAATATTGCAATTAACTGAAGGTTTGGTGTATGAAACTTTTTTTCCATCACAGAATGTAGACTGGCTGAGGATGAAGATCCCTACAGAGGGATACCCTTTATCGAAAGTCTTCTGCTTTAATTTTGGTGGGGTCAGAGAAAGAGAGGGAGGGAAAGAGCTGAGGATTGAAATGTAGCAGACCCATGTTTAAACTCCTGCTGATGCTGCATATCTTAATCTTCACTAGCTTGTCTAAGCTCTCCCTGAAGTGTCTTTTTATTTCTTTTCAGAAAAATCTTTGTAATTTCTGCATGGAACCAGCTCATGTGCGATTTTTTTGTCTGTGAAAGAGTATTCTTTTTTTTCTGGCCAGCCATAAGCTCCCACTGAGAAGGCAGGGAAAACACAGATGCTGTGAAATATCCCTTGCATACCATTTTTACCTCCTGCTTGTGTGGCAGAGTGAAACAATTCAGAGGCTAGAAGGGCTTATAATTCAGTTTCCTCAAAAACACTAAAAATTCCATAAATAGCAAAAAAAACCCCAAACCTTATAATGACTGGTAGGACAAAAAGCACCCTTATCAGCATGATACAGGCAATTGGGTGAAAAGAGCAAGAGAGAGGGTCTTCTAAGTAGTGAAAATAAATTTAATTAAATAATGCTTTTAAATGTTTCATCAAACATTACTAATTTCAAACATGCAAAAAGTTTCCTTCTGACACAGCCTAATCATGGTGACAGGTAATATAATTTCTGTTCTTAATATGAGTAATGCTGTGATTAATGTGATTAAAGCTGTTTGGATGGTGCTGGGGTAGGTACATGGAGGGTGGGCAGGTTCTCTTGACACCTTCTCATCTCTGAAAGCTGCAGCGTGAAGGATATCAAGTACTCCAAAATTCTATCTTTCCAGACATGAAACCACTAACTACTTAGCTCAAGGATTCTGGCCAGAGGCCCCAGAAACAACAGAGTGTGAACTATCATGAGAAGTGGATGAATAGTAACAATTTGCTGCAAAATGCAAATTAACATTAATGGAATGTTAATTTACAAAAGAAATGTGAAATTGTACCTAAAGTCTGTGGCTAATGACAGAGTTAGGTAAGGTGCAGGTATTACAGTCAAGGACTTACTCAATATTGCTATCCAGAGACAGACACAGACCCCACCTTTTCCCATTTCATAGCAATCTCTAGTGATTTCTATCTAAACTTTAGCTTCTCGGAGACATGAGAATAATTAATCCACCCTATTATAGATTCATAGGATCCAATCTAGCTCAAATTAGACAGCGAAAGTTCTCCTAAAGTGCAGATATCTTTGCAACATGAACAGACTATGTTTCATCCTGCTTTTCTTGCTCTGAGTTTAATGGCACCTGATCTGTACAAAACATGCTCCAGTCTTTAAATCATCATGATTTTCCCACTTAAGTCTACTTTTCAAAACCTGCTTTACTCATGAATGTATGACAATGGGACATATGTTCTCAGTAGGTCCCTGGTAACCAGATATCAACTCTACTTCAGAAGAGGACTGTGGATCTGACCTAATTTCCATTGTGAAACCTCATCATGCCCTTGCAAAACATGACCCTGATTTTTTTATTAATCAGCTCATTTGGAAACAGCTTTACAGCCCTTTGCTTTTCTTTACAGACCCAATCTCCTGATGTTTTTTTTTTTAATGATATGAGCAAATTCTTATATGAGCACTCAATGATTCTGATGACTCTTACAGCATACTACACTGGGGGCCAATAGCTTGGCTCTTCTGAAACCATGCCAGCTGGAGACTGCTCTGTGTGCTTGTCTGGATCAAAGTGCTTCAGAAGTGCCCTTGTTCATGGATCAGCTTGCTAAGGCTCATGTGTTCTCTGGGAAAAGGCAGATTCATCTTACTGCAGAGATGGGTCATATCCAGCGTAACTCATTCATCAGCACATTCTGACAGGACAATATTTCATTGACAGAAAAGAAAAACATTTTTAAAACTGTCCTTCACAGGATGAGCTGTTGCCTCAGGCTATTTGTCATAGTGATTCATTGCAGCTTCATTTGTTTTGGGAAGTACTCTCACTGCTGCTCTAGACCACTATGTACCAGTATTTGCCAGGAGGTGTGGGCTGCCTTGATCCATAGGGAATCTGGCATTGGTAGGATACTGCTTCTTTCCTTCTTGATGTGGAAGTCTAGAATACATTTATGAACAAGATATTAAAAAGTCTACAAAGCTGTTTATCTTTTCTGTCTTCTTCCTAGTATGTAGGATTTTTGCACTTTTTCTATATTGGATGGTCTTTCATGACAGATAGGATTACAATAGATGAGCGTATGTCTGATAGCTTCATCCCAGGTATTCATCTGTGTGTTTGTTGATCATCTGGCTCTTAATTTTCAAAGAAGTTTTGGTAATGTTCTAGTGCATGCAGGTGACTCATGGAATGTCCTAAAAGTGACCCAGTTTTGCACTGCTGTGAGGCCATATCTATGCAGAGATGACCCAGGGGGAGCTGCCTAAATAGCTCAGCACCAAGCTTTCCATAAGCCATAGACCAAACAGGGCAGCTCTACATTGTTCATAGAACCGAAACCTGAGCTGAGCCTTGAAATCCCTCAACAAAAATGCTCCGAGTCTCAATCCAAACCACTATTCAGTTGCCTGAGAAAGTAAGACAGGAGAACCTGGAGGGCTTCAGTGTTGGTTTCAGCTGACAACCTTGTGTATCCAGATGGTATAATCCACTCAGGCATAGTCTTGCCACAGTCACGTAAATCAGGGGATCAAAATCCTATGGTTTGGGTTAGGAATTTGTCACTGGCATAAGAGTGGAAAACTTATCCCAGTGAGGAAACTACTTGTAACAATTGCAGGCCTGTAATGATCCTTGGAAAACTGGTGTTCAGAGACAGACCTCTAATATCAGAACTCTGCCACTTAAGAACAGCCTAGCTCTGATCTAGAAAGACGTTACCTACAGTTTTAAATATTGATATTTTAAGCAATATCTGGAAATCCTTACTCAGCTTTTGCTGAAGAAAAACATCCACTGATTCACAGTTTAACACAGATCTTTCAGTCTTGGGGTTTTTTTTAAATTTTCTTATTACCACAAATTTTCTAAAATTACTAAAGTCCTTGCAATGTGGCCATTCATTCCCACTGCCCAAAGGTGTACTTAAACAGTTCTAGTTACATTTGTTCACTTTGACTTAAAGTCAGTAAGCAAAGTCAAGATGTCATCAGTTTTTAAGGTGATTATTGATGGAAAGTTCTGTTTTGGAGAACCTGAGATTCATTCTGTTTTCTAGCACAATGACAATGGTAATGTCCTCCAAAAATGTGTAAGTATATAATTTTTTTTGAAATAAAATAGCATTCTTGCTAATCATGAGCTGTAGTAAGTAACCTGCAGGATGCAAGCAGTGCTGTATATTTAATAAAGTCTGAAGGAATAAATAATAGACCTTTTATAAGAAGTTACTCTCAAGTAAAGAAGAGGTGTTAAAATGATTCCTTTATTCAATTTCTAAACAAATGGTAGATACTAAAATGGTTCATATCCTTTTAACCTAATGCATTTTGGTTCTTTACGAGCAGAAGAATGTTATGTTTTCAACTGCCACAGTGCTATATAACTTAAAACATAGGAAAAAATGATTTAATAATAATAAAAAATATTTTAAATATTCTGGTCTTTTAGTTACAAAATCTTTCTGGTATTTTGTTGGTGTTCCTGGCACCCAGCCTGTTCCACTCAGATTTTCTGTGGGAAATGGTGGTTTATGTCATCATGAGAAACAGTATTAGTTTTTAATAGACAGCTACATTTTAGATGACTCGAGGCAAGATTTACAGACATGGACAGGAGGCTGCTATATATTAGGATCCTTAATTGCTCATACTTAAGCTGATATCAATAAGCACTGCATACTAATCACTGGCAACTACCATTTTCTAACTGTAATGCAGATAAAGACCCACCAAATTAAGTGGGGTTAGAATACATGCTTCATGTAAAACTAGCTTTTACATCCTAATAGGGATGGTTTGCAACCCATCCTTAGGTACCTCCCTTGAGTATGACTGTGGCACTGATGTGCAATTTTGGTTCTTGCTGGAAACTGTTCTCCTAGCTCTGATATCCTAATTTACATTTACCTTAATAGCAGGTGATTCCTTGGTATTCATCAGTCCGGTTTCTGAAACAATATTTTTCTTGTTTTTTATATGAAACAGTTAAAAGAATTAATATTTTGCATAAATAGCTAAAAAGATGATGGGGAAAAGTACCTTAAGTCAGGTATGAATTTGTGGTTAAGCTGAGAGCAAACCCAGCATATCCTGAATCTCAGTCATCACTATGAACCTGCTTTCGCCTAACCCATCTCCCCCTTGCTTGCTTCAGTTCATGTGCAGATGTTGCTAGTGTCACTGCCACAAATTCAGATCTTCTCCACCTACCCTTTAAAACTTATAAAAGAAACACTTATACTGAAAGGCCTAATTTACAGTCAGTGGGACTTGCATTGCAAACTTAGAGGACTGAACAAAATCTGAAGCAGATTTTCATACACTTCACTTTTCTTCCCCATGCTGGGGCAGGAAGCTTTTATTGTGGTGAAGCACAAGAAGCTCCATGAAGATGGGACTGTCTTCAGTAAGAAAGCCCTTGTAGATGAGAACTCACAGAAGGAGAAGTATCTATAATTTTCACCTTGAAAGATAATAGAGCATCAGAGAGAAAAAAGTCAAAAAGTAACACTAATGACATGACAGTACATGATAAGTTCAGTTAGAGCAGCAACCTAAAACTCTGACATGAAACATCTAGTACTTGATGCAACTGGCATTCCAGTAGTACATGATAAAATAAGTTACTTTCAGCTTACAGCTATGGTGCTGTATGAACTAAGTAGTACTATGAAGTACCCTTGCCTTCTGATCATCAATACAAAACAAAATGATGTATTTTTCAAGAAAATGAAAAGATTTTTTTTTTTTTTTCAAATGAATTCTTCTACTGTGTTTCTTAAAGGGACCAAAAAATAAATTGGAGAAAAAGTGGTTATAACACTCACCCAAACTTTGGGAGACCAGTTTGCTTCTGTATAATCCTTTGAATTCACATCTCGTCATGGAGAGCTTTACTCATTCATGAAAGGCTAGGTGAGGTGCCAAGAAGTGTACCAGCTCTGTCCTGACTGTCCTTCTGTAAAGCAAACATTCATGTACCAGGGATGAAAAACAGGTGCTCACTACCCTATTCCAAGTGACTTCCCAAGCCACCAGTCTAAAGGGTCATTCTCACTCCATACCTTAGTGAAGGTTTGCTTTACATCATGTAGCTCAAGCTCAAGAGAAAGACTTGTTGGGAAAGCCCTCCTCCACATAAACCAATGGCTGAAAAGCAGTTGCTCCCGGTTAAGATCCTTGCCTGGGTTAGGCAGAGTACAGCTGATCTCCCATTGCTGAAGTGAGTGCCCTCACTGGAAGGCCAAGGGATGGCCTGAGACAGTAACATTTTGAGTCAGGACAAGGGAAAGATTCTTCAGGTTGGGCATCATGTTTGGAAATGTGATTCCACATATTGTCTAGTTCACCATTCAGGTATTTATCTAAATTCAAACATTAAGAGGAGGAATCAAGAGCTCCTCATTTCTTCTGCAACCACCTAGCAGCATCCTAAGGGAACATGCACATCTACATCTCCACAAGCAGAGGAAGACACTGAACAGGAGTACTCTGCCAAATGCAAAAGAGATGCATCTTTAGCAACATTAGGAATCTAGCTCACATAACAAAATGCAGAACTGAAACTACTCAGGAGCTTGAACTTTAATAAACTGTTTGGTGACAAACAGAACTGCAAGGATGGGGAGGGGGGAGGAATTTATTATCCTTTACAGATGATGTCTCAGTGCAACCTGTTCTGTGGTCCCTCTAAACTGGTGCTAGGAAACTTTGAGAGTGCATAGATTTTGAAATAATATATTTTTTTTTCATAGAAGTTTAAGAAAATGCTGTGGGATAAATTGTTTGCATTAGCAGATCAGCTTTCAGCAAAATTCACAGCCAAATTTCTTTTTTCAGACAACAGCACCAACAAATTGACACTATATATTCTTAAGAGATGATTCAGAAGTAAATGCTGAGGACAAAACCCAAGAAAACGGCAATAGAAAAGAAGGTCCAATACAGTGTCCAGCCAGATCACAGCATCAACTGCAAACTGCAATCTCTATAATTTCCAAGCTCTTTTTTTTTTTTTTTTTTTCCTGGGGCAGGAATGTGGTAAATGATTTTCCCTACACATAGATGCACACAGTGTGGGATCCCTAGAGTATGAACTATAAGTGAGACTGTTTAACACAGCTTTTATGAGACTTTTCAAAGGGTTGTCATTTTCATTCCTAGAGGAAGAAAGCATTTGTTGCCTAAGCTTTTGATTGCAATTCAAAGGAACTGGAAGTAACACAGCATCTTTTGCAGCTGAAACAACTGTACCTCATTCACAACATTCCTCATTACGATTATCTAGAGAGTGGATGTGAGAAGATGTGGGTGCAAAGAGGTTGAAGGAATGTCAGAGTGGGATTCCTATTGCCCGACTGTCATATAAATAGGCATCCAGTATAAATTGGTCATTGCCATTCTTACCGTGATCTTTGAGAGGAGACAGTCAACTTCAAAGGGCTCCTTCCCAAAGATGAGATGCTAAGATATGTGGATGCAATTGTCTTTAGAATTTTTTTTTTTTCTGAGAGATGAGCTCATAAAACATTGGGACTGTGGGAGTAGACAATAGGGAGGTACTGAACATAGACAAAACCCACATGTAGTTCATCTGTGATTGCTTGTCAGATGAATAACACTCCTTCTACTATGCAGGATGGAAAACTGTTGTATGAATTCTTATGGCCTCACTGTAAAATAGGATGTTTCCATAACTGTAAATTGTTTGGCTTTTGGTCTTTCCCCTTAGTATTCATTAACGCACTATAGTTTGCATTCATAAGTAGTTGTAACTACAGTTAATAAGCATCATTATATTGTATGTGGGTAAATTAATTTAGGTTTTCTTACTGCTGTACACTAAAATTACATATATTGCATTTTATAAAGATATAGCCTAAAGTAAACACCCAATTAATGTATTTCAATTACCTTTAAATCACCACTGAAGTATTTTAATCATGATGTACATGGATTACATCACCAAGTGATGGAATGAGGTTTACTTGAACATTCCTGCCTATCTAATGATCTGAGAAAGACACTTTTACACCTGGTGAATACTGCTTATTTTCTCCAGTGGTTCCACTGTTTTCCATGATTTTTAAAAAAATCACAGCTCATTTACTTGAACCTAAGAATCTAACCATCCTTCACAAACACACAGAATTCTCGTGGGTTAAGGCAGTCTCTGATAACATCCTTCACATGACAGAAATGCCTCTACTCAACAGGTCCAAGAGCTTTTCTCACTGAGGAAATATTTCAGATTTCAGCTCTATGAGATGATTCCTGTTCCTGGCAAGATACATTTACAGTGACAATAAGGCAAGACACTCAGAAAATCATGATTTTCTGCAGCAAATCTTTATCTAGACTATCTCAAGATTTTTGGTCCTTCTGAATACACTTGGAATCTGGCAACAGTGACTTGCCTTTGAAGGCTTACATTATTTCTCACTTAATTTGAACTCAGAAATTCAGAGATGGAAACATTTTGTAAGAATAAAAATACTCCAGCCCTTTCACCTCTCAGAACAAGCTCAGGCTGAGTTCAAAGGTAGCTTTTGTAGAGTCCTTTCCCATATTCAAACTGCTTAGTTCCTGCTGAAAAATAGGATTGTAACTCTCCATCTTTTACAAGGGTAACTCCCAAATCACACAGAGTTGAGTGTACGATGGGGAAGCCCAAGAGGAAAGGCAAATAATTCCCTCACGTTATGGAGCACCAAAGTGATGATGTCTTAACTCTCCCCTTTATGCTGACCAACATCTAAAATATGAACATGAAAAAGATAGTAAGTTATGGGTTATAAAAGGTCATAACAGTATGCATAAAGAACCAGTAGACCTGGAAGTGCCCAAACTCTTCCTAACTGTGTGCAGCAAAGCTAGGAGTCACAGTAATTTCCTCAGGGCATATAATTCCTCAGGGATTATAATATGACTTGTTTGGTGCTATGCCATGTTTTCATTGAAGATAACACATATAAACACTTATATTCAATATTAAGTAAAAAAGTATCTCCTCAATAGCACAATGACTCATTACTTATCTTGAGGTCCTTCTGAAATTTGTGTTCCTTAATGGCAATGAATTAAGAATTCTGTGTCTTTATAGATGAAGCTTGTAAAAGGAAAACCTGAGTGGAGATGTCTGCTATCAAATTGTGTTTCCAAACCATTGTTTTTCTCCCCATTAGTCAAAGGTGAAATTTAATCAAGGAATGTAGATTGTTCTCTATATTTAACATAAGTCTCTTTTGATGGTTTCACAATTTAAACAAAGAATAAAAGGTTCTGAATTCTCAGTACTGGCTTGGAAATGTATATCATTTAATTTCCTTTAAAAGCTGCAGAGTTTTATATCTCCTACAGTGTAAATTAATGTCTTCCATAAAATGTGTTTAGATGCAAAACTCACCTTCTGTACAATGTTTGTCAACTCATGTCTCATTTTCTTACTTGCAGAGGGGAAAAAAAATTGTCATTGATCTTTAAATGTTTTCTTTGTGGGTAATATTTTGAAAGCAGGAAATATTAGGGGCACATTAGTTTGTTTCCTGTAACAAATAAATGCATTACTGTGTTCCAATTGATGACAGTAACTGTGTTGATATAAGTTTTAGTGATTGGATATCCCATCTTTCTGGGATTGTCCTCTGCTGAAGTGCTGCACGGCATCTCTGAACAGAGAAAAGGTGCAAGCAGCTGGAGGGAAAGTGCATAAACTGCATATAGCCCTTATTTAGAGACATGCTTCACTGGCCTGATCTGGCTTTCCCAGAGAGAACAGAAGACCTGATTGTCTTTGCATGCTCCCACTGGGAGCCTTGGGAGACTCTATACCTAAGAGATGTCTCTTGAGGGATGCAGGGCAGCTAAGCCCACTGTTATCATGTGGCACATGGCACAAGTGAACCTATGACAAAGGGGCAAAGCTAGCAGCTAATCTTCAGCATGTAGAAAAAGCCAGTGAGTTAATGAAGATGTCTAAGTCACCCTGCTATGCTGCCACTAAAGATTTTAGTGAACACCTTGATTACTTGTTGGCATGGCAAGTAGTAAACATGCTACTCTTGCAGCCTTTACTGCACAGTAGTCTTGAAGCTGTCCAACAAGCTGTGAGCATTCTCTGGGCAAAGAAATTTTCATTCCAGCAACAGTGCTTGTTTACTCCTCTATTCAGCTGTTGGCCCAAACCAGCCTTACACCTCCATCTCTTGGCAAATCCTACTGCAAATGCTGCTTTGCAAAGTATCATAGCATTTTATATTTCAAATGGTTACAGGACTCCCTGTGTCACCCAAACCCTGTCTCATGACAGCAGATACAGGTGTGAGTGCTTTAAATTTTGAAAAGGTAGAATATCTTTTCCATTTACAAGCTGATAAGACACCTACACTAAGAAGGAAATGATCTGAAAAGCACAAGTACAGAAGCAAAAGACAGGCTGCTCTTTTACAGCAGAGAATCATACAGGTTACAAACTGGAGACATTTGTAGCCTTATGGAAAGACCTTCATGTATTCCCAGCATTGAAGTTTATTGTAGGGTTTGCCAATGAGTGAGAAAGGAAAGGAAAAGAACTAAAGGAGTCACTAACAGATTCACATACTGTTTTATACAGTAACACAAAACTGCTTAAGGTCTTCATTACATAGTCAGGTTTGACATTTCTGATGTGGTGTTTGTTCTGATAAGAACAATGTGGCTGGAATGAATCAGTTAGGTTTCCTCTGGACTTGGGCTTAGATAATTTTTCTGCAGATTTTTTTTTCCTGTCTTAATTTTACAATTTAAATGTTTTCCTTTCTTTTATAAAACACTTTGTAAGCATCCTGCTGAAGCACCTCACTTCCATTGAGAAAGTTATTTTGTGAAAGAGCTTCTTTTTAATAAAAAAGTGTAAGACTACACTAAAGTTCCACAAAATGCCTTAAAGGGTGGAAATTTCTCCATTATGTAAGCTCCAGAAAGTTCATTTATCTGGTTAAGTTGATTAATGAAGCTACAGAGAACAGGAAAGTTGATGAAGACATTGAAGATGCTTGTGGCTTTCTGCCATTGCCTGTGGCTTGCCACAGTTACTGAAATATGGAATTATGGAAATATATGGGGCTTGCCTAATGGGCACATCCCACTGAGCTACAGGGCATGTTTGTAGTTCCCCTTACAATCCCATTGCAGAAAGATTTTGGAAGGAATGCTGTCACTGAGGTAGAGTGCTTCCTTGTTTTTTTAAGGAATAAAAACATAGAAACAGTGAAATTATTTACTTCTATTCCCCCATTTTCTCACCATAACCATTACTTACACATCGAAGTGTGGTTGCTGGGTTACAGTACCTCCATGGAAGCAAGATGTAACAGCAGGTGTAAGAATCCAGCTCAGAGAAAGAAGAGGAGAAGGAGTCTTGGCAGTGATATGGTTTCCATACTCATCTCCTGTGGATGGGTAAGTGGGGTCCAGAGAAAGGATGCTGTGTTCCAGTCATGAGGTATTTCATGATTCAGGGTGGTCCAGCCCTCACCCAGGGCTAGCAGAGGGATGCCAGATCTGAAGACTGTGATTTATAAGTTTAAACACTGGGCTACAGACAGTTGCAAATGGCTTTTATGATTCTTATCTCCTCAAAACAAATGGGTCATCATGGATGGACAGATTCCATGAGCTGGCTGATGCCCACAGCCTGCCTGTGGGACCACTATGGTTTTTCACTTTCCACAAATTTTTCCCAAGTCAGCCACAGAATAAACTTCCTTAGAGTTAGAATTGACATATAGCTCCTGCCCTTCTTCCCTGCAAAGATCCATCAAACATTTTGTCTGAGCAGCACCCACTCCAGTATCTACCACCTGCTACATGCCTGAACAATGTCAAAACTTCAGAATTTTCCAGCGGATTGAATTCCCTAAATTTGTGCAGCTGAAAGGGAGGGAGGGTAGTTTTTTGACACAGTCCTCTCTTTCAAGGCACATGTCTAAATAGAGGCAGGTATCTTCACAAATAGGTCTCCATGCAAACTGCAATTTCAATTACCACTCTTTTGTGGGAGTTTCATAGTACAGTGAGATCTCATCTTTGCAGTTCAGTGACATTTTCTGTTAGCCTGTAACAAAGCTTAGCCTGGAAAATGCTGGGCACAATGAAATCTGTGCTGAGTGCTGGTTTGCTGCTATTTACTTCCACATCAATGGGAGCAGCATAGCCTTGTTCTGAGTGCTCTGGAAGGGAGCAGTGGATCATGACTGACCTGATCTGTGAGGATGCTACAACAACAGCACTGTGCCCATGTGAGAGTTTCTGCAGCTTATTAAATGAGTCAGTGTGATTATTCTAATGCTTTTTGGGAGCTGATGGACTTTATCTTCCACATTAGCACTTTGATTTTAAGTTTTGTGGCCATCAGGTACCTGTGAGGAAGCAACGCTACAGACAAGGTGGACAGGATCAGAGGAGTTTAGGTGTTATCTGGGCACTTCATAGAGCTCTTAATTATCTTTTGTTCTCCTGTTCAGGTGAAGCAGTTACCCAAATGGGTCAGAACACTGACCTGTCTGATGCAGGACAATAATATTAACAAGGTTGCTCCCTATAAGCCCCTTCCTGTTTCCTTCTCAGTAAAGCTGGTACTGTTAAGCATGCAATTCTGCTGCTCTGTGGCATCCTGTTGAGCTTGGGTTATAGGATCATGTGCACAGCCATTATATATGTCAGTTTTTCAAATAAATATAGAAAAGCATCAATTTTCTGGAATACTTATTTTAATTCAGGAAAAAAAATCAGCTTTACATGACATCTAGAAAATTGTTTTGTTCTCTCATCTTTGAAACCTTGTTGAAGCCTCTGTACAGGATTGCAAGTTACTGAAACCATGGGCATTCGTTTGGCATTGCAATACCTAAGAAAATCCATGGGACAAAGCATTTTGCAAATATGTCAGGAAAAAAAAAAAAGTCATTAAATACAAATTGATTCTTTTTGGCTCTAGAAATTAAAATTTGGCATTTACAATGAGAATAATAAGAGCTGAGAAAGAAAATAATCTCATCAGCAATGCTGCTTAATTATGAAACAGTCTGCCTCAATTTGAAGGTACTAGTCATACTCTGAATAAATTGTAAACCAGAGAGACTACTATAACATACAATAACATGGGAAAAAAAAAAAAAAAGCAGACAATGTAAAATTTCTATCCCTTCATTAAAAAAAAAAAAAAATTCACATTTTTTTTTCAGTGTAAATGTACACTATCAGGATAAGAACTAGAACAGATTGATTAAACTGTCATGTTTGAGCTGGGCAGCCTGGCCACTCCCAGCCTCCATTCAGACTGCACCCTATGTCTGCTCTGGTTGCACAGCTTGTCACAGTAATTCCTGAACAGCATTGGAAAGGAAAACTAGCCCAGACAGCAGATCCAATAAGTCTAGATCAGATGCTGAATTATTTTCCTAAAGGGCAAAACCAAAATGCACTTATTAAAGAGCATCATTCTATATTGTGCCCTTTTTCACTGATACCTCCCTAGCACTTGAACATGTATTACAGGGTTTGTTCACTTTCGACAACATGCATTATCTGTGCATTTCAACTGCCTTCTCATTATCATGAATCTTTCAGGTATATCTGTTTTTTAACCACATGATATATTATTTTATTAAAAAGCAGAGATACCTTGATAACTTGTATACACAGTATGTGGTTTTGATCCAGGTAAAGGCAACACAGAGGAATTTTCTGAAGGATTTATCTGTGTCACGTGCAACAATTTGTATTTTTCATTGCTTCTGGTTTCTTTTGGCAGCAAACATTTTTCACATTTAAATGGTCCCTGTCTTGAAATACAATTCTTTGCATTTCAGAAGAATCTAATGGACGTCCCAGAAGGAAAAGATGCAAGGCCTAATGGAATCTGCTTAATAACATAAGTGAGCAAAAATTCTCACTTATCTCTCTTCTTTCTCATCTCATACACAGCTCAGTGAATGGATGTCAACACTGAATTGGAGAACAGTGATTGACTCAGTTCTTGGTGGCAGCAACAGAAGATTTATCCACAGAGAACAGTATCTTTAAATAAATCCTCAGATGTACCATTCATTGTTATGAAAAAAAAACAACCCACAACACACACCCCCCCAAAAAAAGAGGGGACAGAAAATAGCATAATCATGTTGCACTGGTCTGATCTGAAGATCTGATTTCAAGTCTAACCTGAATCCTCTGGGGGTGACACATTTTGTGTTTAAACTCTAGGTTTGGCTCAATGCTGTTCACAACAAAAACTCTTACAGAAATTTAGAGAAAGAATCAGTCTTTGTTCATTAGAATGTGGTCCAGCATGGACCACGCAGGGCACAGTGGCAAAGCACTTTTTAGGTCAAGTGGGAAACTGTACATCATGTCAGAAATGTCACTGTCACAGCAGGACATCTACTTCACAAATGACTTCTGGTATGATAGTGCTGAGAGTTGGGAGGTGAGGGCACGTGGAAGGATTTGTGAGCCCTCTATCTACATGTCAGAAGAGCTAGGCTGCCCTCAACTGAGAAATGGAGTATGACCTTGAACAACTGCTTTTCCTGTTTTTTATTTGCTCAGGAGTGTGAATCCTTTGTCTTTATTTAAAAAATAAATTGTTTGTGTAGTGTGCTTGTTCATATAGTGTGGTATAAATCCTTGCAGGTTTTGCACTTTTGCAGCCAAATTCTATCCCTTCATACTTGTTGCATACAGAACGAAGCTGTGGCTCATGGCTATATATTCGGATGCAAATGTGGAAATAAAATCACAATTTGGTGTCCACTGCAATGAGTGATAATTATACCATGGCATTCAGCAGGATCTAGACCAAGCAACAGACTGAGACCATAGATCCTTAACAGAAGGAGATGTCTGGTGGCTCTGTGTATTTTTCATGCTTTGTTCTCTTTGCTGGACAATTCGGTCAACCAGTATTCTAGTAACATAACAAGGAATAGGTAAAAAAAATTATGTGAACCAGGTGTATAATCACTTGGATGTGCCAGCACCCCAATTTTATAGTATCTTCCAAATTATACATAAATATCAGTGTACTTTCCCCCCTTTTTATGGGGATATTACTTGTTGAGATAATGATTTTGACTGTTACAGTAAGCTTTTACTGTCAGGAAATTTTATTTTGAAGATACATTCTGGTTGTCAAGTGCAGTGTGGTAGCAATTCTATCCAGAGATCCTACAAAACTGACCACAACCAGTGATGAAAGAAAACTGTATTTCAATATATGTAGTGATGATTTAAGATAGTGTCTTGGGGAGTACATTGTTAATGAGGTGATTCCACAGTCTTTACAATTAAAAATTATTTTTCAGGAATCCATCTGCTTCTGGGGAGGCAGTCACTCTGGAGTATCACCAGACTGTAAAACTACCTTTCCTCATATTTTCAAGCTTTCCAAGTAAGGTACTTAATCTACTGGACTTTTTGCATATCCACATTCAACATTCTAGTGTTTTGTGTTTTAAGTAATTTAGTAAGATACATTTAACTTTGGCTCATAGAAAAAACATTCCTACTCATATATAGATCTGTGATTTTGACTGTCAAACATGAGGGCAAAGGGGAGATATTTTCTGCAGAAGAATCTTGATTATTTTTTTTTCTATACCATATATTCTAGACCCTTCACAGCTGCATAGCTTCCAAGGGAATAAGGGAGAGCTTGAATTACCAAATTTAAACTTACATAGGATATTTATATTCCACACTGTGTATAGGAGTGTGTTTTTATTTTGTAAAATATGCCTTGGTTTTAGTAAATGAAGAATAATTCTCTAATAAATAAGGCTATAAGAGCTTTACTGTAAAGGTGGTGCTAATATTCTCTTGAAAGATAGTGAAAAATTTTACTAAGTGGCAGAAATAAAATAATGGTAAATAGGATTCATTGCATATTCATTGTCTGGTTTACTTTCAAAAGGAGACATTTAGTGTCAAGCCCATTTGACCAGAGCATGAATCTTAGACTAGTCATTTAAAGCTACTGAAGAGGAGCAGAATCCTTTGGTTTCAAACCAAATATTTTACATCTATGATTGTCTTGAACTTCATTAGACCCAAAGGTTAAGTACTCAATTGACAATCACATATTTGCATTCAGACCTTGTAGCAGCAATAATAAAGGATGATAAAAATGTTCAGAGCCTCAGCCATTTCAGTTCAAAGGTGGGAAAAAGGTGTTGCTGTCATACAGCCAGATTGGGCACTGCAATCCTCCTTCGATACCTACTCTGCTGATTTGGAGTGAGAGAGTCTGGATCCATGGGTGGAGATCATTGCAGATCCTGGTCCCCCCAGTCACACTCCAAATTGCAGGCATCGTTTTGTATTGTCAGGTCTTTTATGTAAGAGCCCATCTCATGATGGTGGGGTACCTGTGCCTTGATAAGACTCAGCTTGTAGTACAGGCAGATACCCAGTGTACCAATTTTCTGACTTTGAATTTGACTTCTGTTCAGGTAGAGAGAGAGTTTGCATTGGGTTCAACTTAGAAGTTATAAACTCCCTGTAATTCTTAATATGAAATTAATTCTTATAATCCTTTGAAAAATACAGCATGACCAAAAGCACATTGTTCTTAAATATTTTACAGCATGTTAAAGGTAAATGCCTCTTTCCACTAAAAGTCATGCATTTTTATCCCTACAAGATGATCAAATAAGCTATCACATCTATACTCACAAAAATCTACATTGTAAAGGGACAAATCTATCTGGAAGAAACAAGGATTAATGTGAGCTGCTAGACCACCTCACTCACCTGACCATTGCAGCAAAAGTAATTCTCTGGGGCACTTAAGGACTTCTCCTTTGGAGTTTGAAAATACTAGTATATTATTAGGAAAGTATTTTTGATACATTTCTTCTAGTACATGCTGGGAAAGTCAATTAGTCCTACTGGTTGATTAGTGCAGTGACAGCTCATGTGTTTAATTCAGGCTGGTCTTAAAGAAGTTGTGTCTCCTGCAGTGCCACTGAAAAGCTTAATCTGTCTTAAAGTTGAATGCAGTACAAATAGCATACTGAAAGCATCAACAGGCCAAAGCAAGGTCTGGAAAAGATGCCAGCTGAGGCCAGGCTTACATCCCCAGGGAAGGCCTTGGACTCATGGCTCTGACAGAGTGGAGAGGCCCCTACACTATAGCCCCTGTGGTGCCTGCATAGTGGGACATGGAGCCCCTTACCCCCCATGTCCCCTGGCTAGTACCCACATCATGACCAGAGATGGAGATGCCACAGCTGCCATGCTCCTGGACAGAGTGGTGGGATGGACCCTGGATCTCCAGAGAGACCCCATGACTCCTGGTCACTAAGGACCCCCCCCAGTCTGCCTGACATGCAAACTCTGTTCAACCTTGTACACCTACTTTTCTGCAGTTTTTGTCTTGTCTTTAAAAAAAATAAAATAATCATTGTAGAGCAGTTATGATTCATGACTAGATATTAATAAATTCACATGGGTAAATATTTGGTTCTCTTCAGTGCTGTGGAGAACAATTAGATGATGAACAGATTGTGACTAAGTACAATTAATAGTGTCAGAGCGTACCTTCACAGGGGAATAAATACAAAAATTAGTGTCTTATTTTATCAGTTGTGTAGGAATGTTTCTAGGTATAATGGCATTTGCAGAGCAGTCTAAGATTGCATACAAAACATCATCTCCTCTCAAATCCCAGGACTGTGTAACTTGAGAAGAATAAAACCTACTTTGAGACCGAAACTTTCTTCCAGACCTGTGTAAACTCAGGGACCATCTTTGCTTTTTTAGAAAGCTAGAGGATAGTTTATCGAGGAAATTGTTGAGCTTTAAGTCTGAGCTCCAACCCATGGACCGGTGATGGTGTGCTCAAGTGAGCTGTGCTGGGAGTCAGGGGTGCTAGAGAGGGCATGGCACACTGCTGACCCAGATCCAGGGCTTTCACACTGCTGCTGGTTGTGCCTTTCCCTGCTGTGCTCCAGGAGGGACACTGAATTCCTCTGGACTCTCTGTCCAAGCAGGTGCTGGGAATCAGGGACAAGGAGATAGGATGCAGGAAAGCAAAGCTACAGTGTTATCTGCTACTGCTGCTCAGCCTTCTGACATCTTCCCTCAGCAAGATGCAGAGCATCAGCCACCCAGATGGGAAATGCCTATGCAAAGACAATCAATTCCCCCTTGGCTATATGTAATGTCTAATTTTAAATTACAAGGTCACGCTTTATAGGGAATAACTTCTGCCAGCTGAAGCTTCTCAACTCTGGGTCAACCTGAGCAGATCTTTTAGGGGATGGGAGAAGATCTTTCCATGGTTCCCTGACACTGTCAGCAGCACATGTTGTTGCATTACTCAGTCTCAAATGGATCCCTCCTTTAATTGCTCTTACACTGTACTGTGCATTTTTATAGCACTCAAGAATTACTTCAAAGGTGCTATTGTTTTTTTAAAATGTATCTTATTGTTAAAAAGAGAGCTGAGGTGTTCTATGCAAATGCTGCCATTCAACTTTGGTTTTACTTTTAACTGGATTGTTTTGAACAAGGTTAACCAGTACGTTGCTAACTTAGCTACTCTTTGATCAAAGTTTAAAGGGTCAGGAGGTGGTCTCAGCTATCGACTGTTGCAATGAAGTAATGCCCAGCTGCAAGGGCAGTGTCCCTGCCACACATCCCTGCCAGCTCCAGCTGTGTTGGCATGGTTTCATGAGGAAGGAACATGCCATTGGCTGTTGAATGCAACTGATGTCACTCTCTCTGTACCCACTCAGCATGTTAACAGCTGGAGCAGGGAAAGGGCTCTGGACTCCATCCTCCCCCTACTGTTGCCCTGAAACCAGTCCCTCATGGGATATGGGGCAAAATCCAGGCAGAATCATGTGGTCCTGACCCCCTCGATCTGCCACCTTCTCACTGAAGGTGGTGATTCACCTCTTCTTAGGCACTGAACATTCAAGGAGCACAGAGACAGGAAAATATCAGGTGTGATGTGATGCAATAGCAGAAAACACAATTTAAACAAACAAAAAAAGAAAGTACTGGAGCTTCCACCAGAAGCAGAAAGAATATATATGTATATATTTATGTATTTTCTCTATATACTGTCATTATTCATTCTGCATAATCCAGTAATGACACAAGCTAGTTCTGGACCTTGCAAAAAAGCCCCTTTGCATTGTATAAAAGTCTATTTTACCAAAGCCAATACTGAAGGCTGAAAGCTGTTGTTCATCCTGAAAGGATATTTTGTAATTTAAATTAGTCCAAATATGCTTGAAAAAGCATATACTTTTAAGACCGGGGTTGAATCCTTTTCTTAAAGGCACACAAGACTTCAGCTGATTTAGTTTAAGAAAAGCAGAATTTTTATAAGGCTAATTTTCCTTGAGGCAATCTTTTCCTCCAAATAAGCTTTTACAGATCTTCAAGATGGTTATTTTCAGCTGTGTTTTCTGAAGTCATTACACATTATCTTTTCCTTATGAAGACTCAGAGAAATTTCAAAGCAATGCATTTCTTGAACTTCAATAGATAGAAGGTTTTACATTTCGTGTGAAATCTTAATGAATGGTAAAGTTCTTTTATTTTTTACAATAAAAGCATCTTCTCCTGCTTTCTGGAGGCTGTGTGTACACTACCAATGTTCTAGTCTAAAACCTTTTTGTCTATATCAACTTGCAGAAGAACTTTGCATTCTGCTTTAGCTCTTATTTACCAGAAGATAAATTTATCTTCTTAAGTTATCTTTCCTCTCATTGATCCTGGTATGTTGATAAGATTTATAATGACCACAATGAGTGCACAGACTAAGACTGGATTAATCTTTGAAAAAAATCTCAAATCTATCCAGAAACATATCACATGATGGTGTTCTTAAATATCTTCTGTTGCTGGCCCCCTAAAAATAAAACATGTAATCCTTCCCATAGTATTAAGCAAAGCAAGTCATCAGTAGGCTGCAAGCTGATTCTTTATTAAACTTTATTCACAAAATGGGACAAGGGCCCAAAGTCTGCCTTCTTTCTGGCCTCCTCAAACATCATTATGGTGGTCTCAGGTGTATGTTGCATTTAGACATTTCTATTGGCTCACAAAGGATCTAATTCACTCTAGTGCAGACATATAAATGAAAATAAAATAAAGATAGATTAATGCTATATTGTTTACTGAGCCCTTGTTTATTGCTATAACCCTACACCAAACACCCTGAATATTTAGCCCATTTATGATAGCAATCCCCATCATCACCTGGTGAACAGGTCTTTCTTCTGTCAGAAGTGATTTTGTGCTGTTGACCTAATGTAGCTATACATGAAATCTTGAATTGCAGAGGTATTCTTCCTTCCCAGGGATTATAGAATTAAACACTATAAAACCATTAGCTTTTGCTGAGATGCTCTCCTCTATTGTCAAACAGCCTTGGGCAGCCAAGATTTGCGCGGCTCTCCCAGGAACCACTATTACACCAGCATAAATTCATTTGACTGAATGAAGTTCCTCTTCACTTACACAGCACAGAGAGATCAGACTGGACCAATTGCCTTTAGCAATGTTTTTTTCTTGTTGTTGGATAGATAGCATATCCAAGGTTTGATTCAATAAAATCGGTGTATTTAGCATAAACCAGATGGACTAAAGTTTGTTGACAAAATGGTTAGGTTATTTTCAAGGACACTGATTCATGGTCTTCCAATGAAAAATAGCATTTAACAGATTTATTGTTGTTGAATAAGCAGCAGAGAAGCTGGGGCAGATCAATTTACCTAACGCTATTTTTATAATTTTAAAAGCCTTTTGCTTGTCATAAGAATACATCAGGTAAAAAGCAAACCTTTTGCTTATTTTTTTTTAGAATCACAGAAGTATGTCGGCTGGAAGGGAGTCCATCCTCTCCAAGACTCTGCTCTAAGCAAGGTCAACGATGCTCAGGCTGTGTCCAGTCTGTTTGGAGTTCTCCAAGGACAGAGACTCCACAACTTTTGTTTATCTGTTCCTGTTCTTGACTGCGGTGAAATCTTTTTTCTTGTATGCAATTGTCCTTTCATTTTCTTCAGCTGGTGAATGTTGCCTCTTTCCTTTCACTGTGTAGCTCTGAAAGCAGTATGACTTCATCTTCTCTGTGATTTCCCCTTAGGCAGGTGAGGACACCAGTAAGATCTCTATTTAATGTTCCCTTTTAAGGTAGAGCAACCCCAAATCTCTCAGTATCTCCTTATACATCCTGTGCTCCAGACTGCTAATTGCTTTAAAGTGGCTATCCACAGGACTCTCTCCAGTATGTCAGTGTCTTATGGGGAATACCAAACTGCATACTTGTTTCATAAAATTTTCTCTCTTTTTCCCTTCCCCCCCCCCCAAAGTTCACATTTCCAAAAATTATGAAGTCAAAAGTGCTGGATTTCTATAACTCTTCCAGCTGCTAGCTACAGGCAGCCATTCCTTTGTTGGAAGTGAGATGCTTCTGAAACTTTAACCTTTTTGTGTCTAAATTCACCAAATATGAAAGATGGTGCTGGTGGGTGAAGCCAGACATTTATGAAAGATCTAGATGGACATGTATTGCCTTTTCTCAGTGACATGGTTTTGTGGTAGTCTTAGCTGTGCTAGGTTAGCAGTTGGACTCGATGATCTTTAAGGTCTTTTGAACCTAAATGGTTCTATGATGCTATGTTATCCAGTGCAGACCTCAGAAAAGGAGGTGAAGGCTGTCAAGACAGTCCCCGCTATGTTATCCAGTGCAGACCTCAGAAAAGGAGGTGAAGGCTGCCAAGACGGTCCCCCAAAGGAAGTGTGAGCTGAGAAGAAAGAAATCCTTGGCTTGCTATGGTGGGTTGACTCTGGCTGTATTCCAGGTGCTCACTAAAGATAATCTATCACTCCCCTCCTTATCTGGACAGGGGAGAGAAAATACGATGAAAGGTTCATTAGCCAAGCTCAGCATTTACTGTCATGGGCAAAACACTCAACTTGAGGAAAATTTATTGAATTTATTGCCAATCTAAACCAAATCAGGATAATGAGAAATAAAACCAAATCTTAGAACAGCTTCCCTCACCCCTTCCTTCTTCCCGGTCTCAACTTTGCTCCCAGTTTTCTCTACCTTCTTCCCTCCTAGTGGCACAAGGGGTTGGGGAATGGGGCTTGCAGTCAGTTCATGATACATTGTCTCTGCTGCTCTTTCCACCTCAGTGGGAGGACTTCTCAGACTCTTCCCCTGCTCCAGTGTGCAGTCCCTCCCATGGAAGAGAGTGCCCAGTGAATTTCTTCTACATGTGTCTCTCACACAGGTTGTAGTTCTTCATGAAGTGTTTCAGCATGGGTCCTTTTCATGGTTTGTAGTCCTTCAGGAACAGACTGATGCAGTGTAGCTGTCCCATGGGATCACAATTCCTGCCAGCAAACCTGCTCAAGTGTGGGCTCCTCTCTCCATGGGTCCACAGATCCTGCCAGGAGCCTGCTCCAGCACATGTCCCCAGAGGGTCACAGCCTCTTTCAGGCATCCACCTGCTCCAATGTGGAATCCTCCACACATACCTACTCCACCATTTACCTCCATGGGCCAGAGGGGGACAGCCTGCCTCAGCATGGTCTTCACCACAAGCTGCAGGGGAATCTCTGCTGCAGCATGTGGACCACCTTCTCACCCTGCTTCTTCACTGACCGTGGTGTCTGCAAGGTGGTTTCTCTCACATAGTCTCATTCCTTTCTTTTGGCTGCTGCTGTTGTTGAACAGGTTTCTGACACTCCCCTCCCTCCCGAATGTTATTCCAGAGATGCTACCACTGTACCACTGTTGCTGATTGGCTTGGCCTTGGCCAGTGGTGAGTCTATCCTGGAGCTGGCTGGAGTTGGCTTTTATTGGACGTAGGGAAAGCTTCTAGCAGCTTCTTACAGAAGCCACCACTGTAGCACTGCTGCTGCAAAAAACCTTGCCGTGCAAACCCAATATAGTTGCCTTTAAAAAGGAATGTTGCACTACCAACCAGATCTTTTGCCTAAGGTTACTTTTATTTTTCATGAAGCCAGGGCAGCCAAATGCTGGGACTTCTTGTCAAGGACGTTTTTCCCAGGGAATAGCGAAGAGGTCCAAGATAAGAGGGAACTAAGCTTCCATTTTGGTGGTATCTCCACAGTTTTGCTTTCACTTTGTTTCTTTAACAAAGAAAAAAGCCTAAACACAAGTCAGATTCAAATCTTTTGTGGAAGAAAATTCTGTAAAAATTTAGCTTAGATCAGTCAGAAAATTTCCTCTGAAGAACTCAGCTGTTTTCCTTTGCTAGCTTTAACTTTGTTCCCAGCTTGTGTACATTAGAATGAAATGGTACCACTTCAACAGCAGTTCCAATTTTGGACAAAGGATGAGTCAGGAGAGGTAACTGAAGTGCTCCTCCAATTTGTTATGAGAGCAAAATCAGGAGAAATGGCAGCTCCCTCCTTGTGAGATGTAGGGAGAATGTCTCCACTCCACAATTCTGAAATGCTTTTTTTTTCTCCTGCTGCTCAGTGGTGCATCATCTTTCCATTGTGCTTGACCAGGTTTTCAGTGTTACTTGGCTTACTCATGGTATTCTTCCTTTAGAGAAACTCTTAGGACTCTCTTTGGGCATTATACAGCTCTCTCATGCTGTGTGAGCCTCCACAGATACTTGAGTGGTGGCAATGCAAACCAGGGAAGACTAGAAGAAAGATTGGGATGCTGTGGGACACCCCAGCTATAGACCACACCACTTTGGCTTTGGCCAATGAGCCTGGCTGTGGGCAAGGGCATCTCTAACAGGTTTAGGAAGACAAAACAAGGTCTTCTGCAGCAAAGAACTTCACCGGAGAGATGCTGCATGGATTTACTCCCTGCCTGCTATTAAAATTCACACTGCTTTTTAAATCTAATCTTTATTAGACCTCCATAGGAAAACAAGCAAATGAGATGTCATCCTTGCAGTAAAAGCTTGATGTTCATGTGAAAGGCAGGGCATTAGCATCTGTCTACTGTTCTCTGTTTCAATATCATATCTGAGCACGGGCAAGATTATCTGAATCTAATATTCAAGCAGTTTTAGTAGTCATGATATTCTAGCAATTCCATCTAGAAGACAGGCATTTTGAAGGACTCCATTTGGTGGATTGACAAAGATGTATCTGTACAGAATAAGAAGCATGTAGATATGAAATACTACATTAAAATACCTCTTTCCTTTCCTCTGTTAAGGCAATTTCAGCCCTTGCATATCAAAAGCTGCATAAGTGAGCAAAGCTTGAGGCCCTAGATGATCAGTAATGATTTCCACCATAAATAACACCACACCTACCAGGAAATTAGTGCATTTGCACAGGTATTTTTCATCTCTTACCATTTTGTCTATTCTTTCCAGCAAAATGCCATATCCTGCTGGCACCATTTGGCATCACTGGGTATCTGCCATGAGAAACAAAAGAAAGACAAGCCAATGCTAAATTATGGCTGCAATATTTGAAAGGAAAGAAGGAAAGAAGTAAAGAATACATTTAGCCACAGCAGGTGTGTTTTAGTCTTGTAGCCCTGCTTCTTCCTTCTTTACCTCTCTCTTATGCAAGCAGCTCTGTTGATTTGCTGAACTGATACTAATAAAGTGAGAAGGTGAAATGCCTGCCGTGGGGGAGTGCTGCATTTTGAGTCAACTTGAGCAAAAGCAAACTCCTCCTTTAAAATATTTAATAATTATTAAAATATATTTTCATTAGTTATGAAAAGGATATAAAGGGCTTTTGTGAAGCAAAAACTGGCAGAGAAGTGTCAGTTTTTAGAAGCACTTAGAGCTTTTGCAAACCCACGCACTGCATAAATGCTTTCAACACATATACATATATATTAATAGAGCTTTGAAAATTAGCATCTTTCCCACCCTAGGATTCTCACTATAGCAATTCCCAGAATTTTGCCCACAAGACACTCAGCCATTATGGCAACAGTGTTGCAAAAAGACTTGGGCAGATGAACAATTGACAGTTCTTACCCAAGTGTCCACTTTGGGGCATATCAGCAAGGCATGTCCTAAGCCCAGCGGAGCACTAGGTCAGGGGGAACGTGGGCTGCAAGCTGGGAAGCACTGCTGGCTTTTCCACAAAACATGGTCTACGTCACCACTAGTGGTACACAGCAGAGCCAAAGGCAGTGGAGTTTGCAGAAAAAGTGTTGTGCTCAGGTGATAAAATGTCATAGCAGGATGTGTCCAAATGAATCCTGCTTTAAGTTACATTGGCATCCTTAGCTGATGTTCTCTAATTTCTGTGTGCTTTGCCGTACAACTGGAGCAGTAGAGTTCTGTAGGAGTAGATGTTACGAAGTTGACCTTAATACTTGATCCAAAGCCTCACATAGCAATGTTTCAGAAAGAGTAGAAAGCCTGGCCTAAGATACCTTGAGGAGGCAGCTGTATCAGCTTCTCCTACATAAGAATTAACAAGGAGATATGTCTAAACAGCGATACATGTTTAGGTCTTAAAAGTAAATGAAAATGAATGTAGCAAAGAGGTCATGGACAATTCTTTCTGCCAGACCAGAATGCTGTTTAGGTTTGTTTTGCTTGAGCACCCTGTTGATGAAAATTAGAAATTCGGATAGGTTAAATTGAAATTCAGATGGTAATTCTCATTTGTTTCATCCAGAAAAAAAGAAATGAAAGAAAAGTAGGAAAAGGTAGGAAAACAAAAAGCATTTTGTATTATTAAGGGGTTTTCTTTGTGGGTTTGGTTTTATTTTTATTATTATTTTTTTTTTAATGAAGTTGTTTACTTTTTGTTTAAGAAAGCAGTCACTGGAAAAGAAAAAGCTTTTCTGGTTGGTGTCCCAGCTGGCATTCTTCCTCTGCAACTATGCTGATGTTTTAGACCTTTTTGATGAATATAAAAATACATCTTTCATAATGAAAGACATCATCTCTATGCTGGTAACATATTTTGCCATTAGTTAATACTGAAAATGGATCCAGATTATTAGGTCAAGAGTGTGTTTCCTTTTACTGTACAGGGTAATGCTTTCACCTGGGCTGTGGAAGCCTTTTACAGGGAGCTCTCTGTGGTGGAGCACAAAGTCTTCAGCATTTTTTGGAATACATTTAAACTATACCACATTATGAAATTCTGGTATTTTCAGGGCCTTTGTATCAGATATGCTGGTACTCACAAAAGGACAAATAGTAATGTTGGATGTGATAGCAGTATTTTGGAAAAAAAATTGTATTTATAAGTAAAAGTTTCTTTTTCAGAACTATTTAAGTTTTAAAAGTATTCCTGAATTCATATTAAATTGTACATTAAAATATGAACAGCAGCACTACAAAAGTCAGAGCATTTATTTCATCATTTTCAAATAAGGCAGTTTGATTTTTTTTGTTTCTAAGTTTTCTAAATTTATTTTTTATATTCCACCACAAAAATTGGAAAAAACCCCATTCAGTTTGAGGTTGAACAAACTGTTTCTTCAACCTGGACAAGCACTGTAGAGACAGGGAGGAAGCTGCCTTTTACAAGACATAAAAGTAAATTATTCATATGGCTTAAATACGATGTATCTATTATTTAGTATCACCCTGTTGTTTCAGTTTCACATTAGGCAGACAGCAAAAATGGAGGAAAAAAGACAGCGGTTCTCTGAAGGATAATACAGGTTCATCGCATTTGATATCATAATAAATGATATTCGTCTAATAAAGTGGTGTGCCACAGATCTGTAAAGGAGAGTAAAAGTAATTAAAAGTGCTCTATGATAAAACAAGAGTTCTGCCTTGTAATTGTGGAGAAAGAGCACTTTAGAGTCTGTGAAGCTGGGAGCTGATCTCACTGATATTCCTGCTGTCAGTCGAAGGCAATTCTTTTGACAAGTGCCATCGATTTTTCTAAAATGCCTGCTGGCTGATTCCTGACTGCCTTGCCTCTGTTCTTCCACAAAATGCAAGCCACAGCTCTGGGGACAAGGCATCCCAAAACAGAGGAATTTAAGGTGCTTGGAGGGAAGCTATAGGGAAGGTTCCCCAAAGCCTGCAGAAGAGAGGGCGCTTGAGGGGAAAAACTCAAAAAATGAAAGCGTAAACTGTTTATATTCTGATTTCTATAGCAAGTCAAAAGAAAGAGAAAATTTAAGTAACGAACTGCTGAGATTTGCTCTCCTCTGACTTACAGATTGGAGAAAACAACCTGTATCCTTCTCAGAGCTTGGTTCCCCATGGAAATATATGCCCATAGAAGAGGAACTGCTTGTCGGATTTCCTGCCAATCTCTTACTTTAATTCGTAGATGTTTTATTATCTCTTTCACTTCTCTTTCTGCAGTTGCATTCAATTCTCCACAAATGCTTTCATGCCAGGAAGCTACGCATATTCAGAACAGAAATGTCTCGTTGCATATTTTATGAGGGTCCTTAACCACATGCGTGGAAAATGTTTATTTTATAAGTACGGAATTGTCCCCTGGGGATGTTTTGCTTCACAAATGAGCTTAATGAGCATTAGAAGAGCAGTTTTGTTCAGGAAAATGGTAGGTTTTTTTCATCCTTAATTTTTTAATTACAGCCCCCGATCTGAAGGACTAGCACGAAACTATAAACAGATCAGGAATACAAGCAACATGTCTTTTTCAGCATTGCCACTGAGGGGAATACACCAGTGCGTATCCCCCATGCTGCACAGGGGTGATGTAGGGTGAACTCCTGCTCTGCTGAGTGTCAACACAGACCTTGCTGCTGCCACCCAGGAGCCCCTGTCCCCTCTGCTCTTTGCCAAGGACCTGCCCAGGCTCACAAGTGTCTTCCTTACTATCCTCCTGTAGCCTGGGATAGAAGGAAACCTCCCATTTGCTCCTTATTTATTTACCTTCCTTTGGTTCCCTCTGATTGACCATGGGAACAATACCTTAAATTACCATAGTGGATTATATAATTTTCTGTTGTCCTTCTTCTTAAAGTTACTTGATTAACATGCCCGTACTGTACTATAAATAGATGTTCCCTGTCAATACAGAAGACTGATCAGCACCCAAAGAAAATTGACTTTTTGCACACAGATGTAGTGGCAATTTCAGTTCTTCAGTACTGTCAGGGTGACCTTCCCCCTGCACCATCCCCAAACATGTGCTGGCAGGTTGGCTTCTTTGGCCAGGTAGCACCATCCTTTTCAAACAGAAATAGAGACAGCAGAGCAAATGTCATGCTACTTTTCACCACCATTCTGAAAAAACCCAACAGCTTTCCCTTGTTGCTCCTAGTAATGCCATGATTGTGTCAGCAATGGTCATGTCATATATATGTGTGTATATATAGTATATTTATTATCTGAGTATATCTATTTTCATAGGTTATTTTAAGTTGCATGGTTTGTCAGGCAATTGGTCTGGTCTCTTTACCTATCTATGGCTTTTTACAAAAATCAGTACTTTTGAACACCTACAAAAATAGCTGATATTACCAAACAGTCAAGGCAACAATGAAACAAAAAGAATTTCAAAACCATTCTCAATTTTCATGTTAAATTAATTGTACTAGGAATGTACTAAGTGAACCCAATATATAACAAATGGAGGATCAAAAAACCCCCTCTGGTCATGTACATATGTAAACAACTATCTGTATGTCCATTTTGACCACATACACACAGGGCTAGGATCATCTGCAGCTGTAGCTGACATTCACCTTGCATATTTTTTTATGCTAGGGATGTGGAACTGCTGAGACAAAAGCAAAGAGAAGTCGAAGTGCTCAGATGGGGAGCGGACACCTGGCTTTCATAAAGATTAAAGCTCTTCTGTTACTAAAAGCATGGTAACAGTAACAGTCCATACCAGAAAGCAAGTTTGCTTACCCTGCACAAACAGTCATTATCAAGGGAACATCAAGTTTCTGCAGTGTAAGTCTATAAAAAGGCATTTTGGAATCAGAAAGCTGGATCCAAATATAATCGAAATTTTGCTTTTGACTTGAGAGTCCTTTATACTGTGTATTTCTGAAAATAGTCCATTTTATCCTAGCAGAAGAGTCTGTTACCCAGTGCTGACTTTGGTGGTGTTTGCAGAATAGATGCCTTTTTGTTTGGCACTTGCTGAGTGTACAGAACAGGGAGAACAGTTTAAATGTTAACAGCTGTAAGCATCCTCATGGTAATGTATCTGTTGCTTACCCTAGCAGAAAAAAACCTCAACCCTCAGTGGCTCAAATTTTTCCTATTTTTTCTTCTACTTCTGTCCCATTGCCTTTTGTGATCAAAACATCTGAAGTTAGATGTCATAGATGAGATTAAAAAAAAAGTCTGATTTCTACAGCAAAAATCTTAGTTTTGCAAGCTAAATTTTGCTTAAGACTATGGAAGGGTGTTTGCTCGGTCACTGAATCTACATACACATCCACTTTGCAAAAAGGCAGTTTATGATGTGTCCACACATTTTTTTGTAGTATTTTTCTTCTTAAATAAGATTAAATTGAGGGGAAAAAAAAAAAAAAAAAAAAAAGGCAGCTAGTTTCCTCGACATGCTCTATTCTTTGCTCAGAGGCAGTTGCTCTTGTAACAACTCAATAATTTTTTACCATGCTGTTCTCTGGAATATATGTCCCTCTGGTCCCCAATATGCAGGAAGAAGTAAATTCTTAAATATCAGAGACATTATATTTGAAATAATATAGATTATTCCATGTTAAGAAAGAAGAGCAGATAGTTTTCTAAAGACCATTTGTTCCCTCATCTCTGCTGTAATTTTTGTATTTTTTTTTCTTATAGGTGATAATCCTCGTGGAAAGGGTCAAGTATTAATAGTTCCATGTCTTAAGTGCCTGTTCTCTTGCTTATACTTAAGCAATGGCAGGAAATTTCATTATTTCTAAGACCTCCCCTACTGTGAAGCAGTTAATTTTGACATTGCCAAAGAGATGACAACCTCTTTGAACAATAAAAGACTTTTGATTCAGTGAAGTGATGGCATTACCTTGCTACATAGCACCAAAGTGTGAATCTCAGGGTGAGACACATTTAACGCAGCAGGAGGTCTTGATGGGATATTGGTTGGAAAAACTCTTTTCATTGTCTAGAAAAGAGTTTTAGGAAAGCAAAAGTGAGGAACATTTGGCAGCCAGGATTGCTTGTTACCTTCTGACTCCTTTGACTCTGTTGATCCTGAGAACTCAAGGGACCGAGTTAGTGAATTATCCTAAATGCATTTTTATGCCATCTGTAAATTCCTTCTTACAGTCAGGTTTTACAAACCTGTTTTCCTCAGCATTTCTTTTAATTTTTACCTTATCTCCATCATCTTGTAACTTTAAAAGTGTGGCAAATGCTCACTTGGTCTGTAAATCTGTTACTTATAGTGTGTTTTGAGAAAGTCTATTATGAAAATGCCTTTTGAAGTCTAAAAGCTTGAAACAGGCTTAGTTGCTCTCAGTTAGTGAGATAAGTAGCTTTCTACCTGTTTAAAGTGGTTTTGCTTTTCAGAGGTTGGAGTGATGAGTGCATTTGATGGCAAAAAGCTGTGGGCCTTTTCCTGTAAAAAGCAGCCATGGTCTAGAGAAGAGGTTTGCAAGCAGCTCACATCTGACATGGGCCGGGGTGGTCCCATAGGCATCTTGCAGACAAAACCTAAGGAGCACTGTATGACAGCTCCACAATTACAAGTGGTATATGCCTGACAGATATGTCCCTCATTGCACTTCCAAAGTTACCTGCACTTCATATAAATTCAGTAGTCACTTAGTTTTTGTTTTACTGAAAAAATGTTTGTATCAGCAATGAGGAAAGGAATAACAAAAACTGAAACTTCCGTTACTAGGTGTGGGATAATCCAGTGTCTTCACTCAGATTAAAGGGCATTCAGAATAATGTTTGTACTTGCACATCTCAAAGGATGGATAATTCTCAGTGGTAATGAAGCCTCTGATATCTTGCAGACATCCCTTCAGAAAGGAGCTCCAGAGCAAGAGCTGAAAGTCAGAGTTATGAACAGTGCTGCTTCTTTTGACTTCAGCTTGAATTTCGGGTCTGATCACCAGATAGTGGTATACTTTCTTGACAGAGGACAGGTGGCCGGGGAAACTTGGATTAAAAACAGTGAAGGATAGTATGAATGCTGTGTTAACATCTTCTGTCTCTTAACATGGAATGGGACTTACAATAGGAAATAAGGAAAATAAACTTCTACTGGGACTCCATTGTATCTTCCATGTACTCCATTGTACAGGACCCTTAAAAGTCACCTAGTTCAAGCCCCCTGCAGTGAGCAGGGACATTTCTAACTAGAACAGGTTGCTCAAAGCCTCATCCAACCTCACTTGGTGTTTCTTTCCACAGCAAGAAAAATAATACATCTGACTGATTGAATGATGTCCTCTTTTTAGCCAATGAACACCTGGGTAAAATGAATGGGAGTGATTCCTTTTGAGGTTTCAGGCCTAATAAGGAATGCAAAGAAGATATTTCAAAGGTAAACAAAGACCAGCAATGTGTTGACAGACCTCTTCTTCATTGTGTTGATCCCAAGTGACATAATTTTACAAGTGAACAGAAACATGACCACGACAAAACAGACGCTGTGTTTGCCAAACTTTCTTACACCTCAGAGTTTTAATTATCTTGTAGCTTTGGGCAGGCAGTTAACATGCAGGCAAGAAAAACGAAGAATTATCCTCTAGGGAGCAAATGCACCCACAAGCAAGTCTTTTCCTACCCTCTATTTCAGTATGGAGATGTTAATCCATGGATGCAGCTAGTCATAGCTGCTTGTAGGCATATTAAAAAGTCAGGGCTGCTAAAGAGTCCCATTACCTCTAAGCTCCATGTACATTTGGGCTCTTTGTGTCAGAGATGCGATCACAGAAAATAGGAGGGCTGTAAATGCACTTTGTCCCATTCTCTTCTCGCCCTTCCTAGACTATTTTTTAGTCATGTCTACTGTGATACAAATGTTAACAACTTTTTTTAAAAATACAAGCTAAATTTCCATTTATTCTTCTGCGTGTGGAAGCCCATGAAAGCACTGAAGGAAGAGCGTATGGAGTAAAGCAAGTGCTCTTGTGGGTAGTAAGGAGTTTGCCTCTCCAATGCACATCGTGGTAACATAACACTGAGCGTCAAGGGATTTAAACATAGTGCAGAACAGACTGAAACACCGTAGTGAAGTCACATAGCATATTATCAGATCCATTTATGGGTGTGTGAGCATCTATTGAAACAGATATACAATTACTGTTGTTAGGACAGTTTTTCTTGATGTTATTTTAATCTTAAAATGGGAAACCTTGTCCTGTTTCATCTTGGAGTTGGTGGCTCTGAGCATCTCATGACTTTCAGATCTGGTGTACTGAAGACTACTGGAGAAAGAGCAGATCTTTAAACAATAGACAAAGACATGGACTGATGCTAATAAGCTGCTTTTCTGCTTAATAAGTTGCTTAACCTGCTTCCCCAATAAGCTACTTCATGCCTTCTAAGGCACCCTTCTGTCTGTATCTGCGTTTCAGGCCTCCCCCTTGTTTTATTTTTCAGCCATTGTAGTTAAACACTTTGAAGCAGGTCCCACAGGATGCCAGGCACTGCAACATCCTCTGCTAGTGAATGGCAATGCAGGGTACCGAACACTTGAGTATAACTCTGGGCAAAATCAATGTGATTTCAGGCTGCTTGGACATTTTGGCTCTAAGATATGTATTTCATAAAAGGTTTCACAGACTGGAGTTTATTTTCTTTCCATTATTCATGTGAAATAGAGATATGGTGCCTGAAGAAGGCTTATTGGACAAAACTTATTCCCCCTGATGTGTACAGCATAGGAACAGTCTCCTGAGAGACAGAGGAATATACAAATAAAGGCTTGTCATTAAGCTCATATTTCTTTGTTTGTTCACACTAAAATAAAACATGATGGCTAAGATACTTTGTTTTTCTAAACAACAGTTTTAGGGCATCCTGGTAGAACTACATTTTCTTGTTTATCTTTGTTTTACTTTTGTTGTTGTTGTTTCTCATTGGAGACACAGATATCCTTGACTTGGTCACCTAGGAAGCCAAAGAGATTTATAACTGTAAATGCTGAGTGTTACCACTGCTAGAAGCAGACACTGTCTGTGAAAGTATGTTGGTAACTTCAGAAAGTGCAGTTACTTAGAAGAGACTTGCCTGAAAATTTAAATCACTGAACAGAATTAGTTCTTTTCTAGCTCAAACCAGGACACGTGTTGGTTATTGTTAGTCTGATGTGCCACATTGTCATCTGGTACTCTCCTGAACGTCAAAGACAACTTCAGGAGAGAAGCTTGTAAAGTCTGTTGTCAATGAGGATTTTAAAGGTGTCTTTCTCACCACCTCTTCTCCTGTCTTTGTTCATGGACAAAGACGCACATTCTCTTCAAAGAGCACAGCCCACTTAGTGTTTATGCACTATTGAGGCACATAAGAGATGTGAAACAATGCTGAACAATCTCTAGCAAACCAGAAAGAAAGCTTCACAGTGCAGTGAACCACAGGAGTTTCAATGCATGCCAAAGTATACATCTTCTCATGCACAGCCCATAGATTTTGTCTCTAGCTACACACAAGCACTGTGTCTCTGGGACAAGGGTTTGTTAGATAGTTTGTGGTTCAGACTAACATCTCTAAATCATGTGGATTAAAGATAGAGTACATAGTTGCTTTATTATGTTATTAAAAACTACTATTAATTTTCTAAATAATTTTGAAACTTCCATACCCTCAAACCAAAGAGGTTTAATTTCCTTCAGCTCCCATTAATTTCAAAGTGGTCATTCAAAGTAATTCAGCAGATCTGAAATCCAGGGCATTTTTTCTTAGAAGTCAATTAATGAGTCTAAGTTCAGGTGTACACTTCAATTTCATATTATACTATAGACAAGCCTGTCCCTTGAAACCCCCTGTTTGATAGTTGGTTGAAGCCCGACCCACTAAAGTAATTTTCTTCTACATAGTGTTAGAAAAGGTCCTCCTTTTCTGACTAGATTTCTATACAAAGGGCAAGCTCAAATGTAAGGCATTCATTTCTCTAAATCAAAGTTAATGCGAAAAGAGAAGCTATAATTTATCACAGTTCCAAGTAAAAGATTTTCTTTACTGCTTTGAGCATGGGTATCTTCAAACCTCCAGCAAAAATTCCAAATTATATCTTATATTTTCTGCTTATATGAGTATATTAATAAACACACAAAATACTAAAAGCGATTTAGGAAATATTATTAACAAGTCAGTAGGAGCTGTTATTCAACATGATCTTGTCCATGTTGCACTCACAAAAGGTTTCAGCTTCCCACATTCTGGGCTTCAAAATTCTTTATATGCATAAGCTCCTCATTGGTATTTCCAACAACATTGGCACAGCTTTCTTTCACTATGAAACACTTGTGTAAAGAAATACCCTGTCTCAGTCTTGTCTGTTCAAGATTTTGGTAGCACAAACAGTATGTTCCTATAAATTGCTAGTAAAGTGACCAAATTGTGCTGTTATGCACATGAAATTACAGATGCAACTGGATTAACCATCTGCTGCATTGAAAGTTTAAATTTCCAAAAACAGTCCAGCTCTCCTTATTCTGTAAACACAGCATTTTTAAGACCTGACACTTGAGTCACACAATCCTCTAAACGAGGCATTCAACTCAGTGGGAAGACAGAAGTTTCAAAGATGTCAGTAGGCTTTATATCTGACCCAGAGATTATCTCAGCCTGTTATTTTAAACCAAGATGCTGAAGGTTTCTACATATTTGGTGAAATTTGTTCATTTGGTTATCATCTGAATCAGACATATTTATACATTCATTCATGTATATTCCCCAATTATGAAGTCACTGAATGGAAGTAAAAGATTTTAATAATTATAGCTCCGTGATATCTTTTGTTGATGCAATGGCTGGGCAAAAACTACAAAGAACACAAAATGAACAAGGACTGAATGTAATCCCCACAATTATCAAAAGTAACTGAAGAAAATTAGGGTGTGGAATCAATGACAAAGCTTCAAGTAGAATACTTTGGAGTTCCTGTGGCAAAAGAAAACACATTTCTCATAAGATTAATCTACATCAGTAGCAGAAACTCAGGGAGGGAAACATTGTCCACAGTAGAAGATAATTAAGTTAGGGACCACTCAAGTAAATTAGATATGCATAAGCCCATGGGATCATCCAAGAATGCTGAAAGAGCTGGTCAATGTCAGCCTGAAACCTTTCTCTATCATCATGATCACCAGGGAAGGGTTCTGATGATGAGGAAAAGGCAAATGTTACACCCATTTTCAAGTATAGCCAGTAGGGCATCTATAGGCTGCTTAGCTTAACCTCAGGCCCTTGAGAGGTGAGTCCAGGCACAGAACAGACAAGAAGCTATTTTGGACATCAAGTGTTGATTTACCAAGGACAAATCATCCCTAACCAACCTGATTTCCTTCTTGACTGGATGAGAGGAGAGTAGTGGATATTGTGTATCTCTACCTTTAAAACATCTTTGACATAGTTTCCTATAACATGATCAAAGCCAAATTTGTGAAATAAGGGTTGGGTAAGTGGATGATTAATTTGGTGGAAAATTGGTAGGACTGCCAGGCTCAAAGGGTGATGTTCAACCATAAGAATTCCACCAGACAGAGAGTGACTAGTAGCATCCTTCAGGGATAGATACCAGGGCTACTGTGGTTTAAAATCTTTATCGGTGGTCTGGATGGGGGGACACAGAGTGCTCTCAGAGCTGGTGGACAAGCTGAGCTGGTGGCAGCCATGTGCCCTGGAAGCGGTGGAGGCCAACTGAATGCTGGGCTGCATTGGCAAGAGTGTGGCCAGCAGGTCCAGGAAAGTGATTCCTCTCTCCTCTCCCAGTGAGACCACACCTAGACCACTGAGTCCATTTTAGGGCTACCCAGTAAGAGAAAGGCATTGCCACACTGGAAGTAGATCAGTGGAAGGCACCACAATAGGCAGGGGCTGCAGCACACAAAGGAGAAGAAGAGGTGAGGAAGCTTCAAGCAATTGTAAGAGCTGGTGACGATAGGAGCTTACTGCTCTCTTCAGCTACCTACTTGAAGGAGATACACAAGAGGGAGTTACACTCTTCCCAGAGGTGAAGATGACAGGACAAAGATCAGCATATTCAAGGGGTAGCAAGAGAAGTTCCAGATAGATACTTGAAAAAATAATAATTATCTATGAGAGTGGTCATGTGCTAGAACAGGTGCCCAGAAACACATCTATGGAGACATCCTTGGAGGTACCTTGTCTGGTCACTGCCCTGAGCAACATGATCTAACTTTAAATTTGACCCTGTTTTGGGCAGAAGTTTGAGTCAGGTGACCTCCAGAGGTGCATCTCAAAGGAGAGCATTCTGTGATTTTACATACAGCAGTTCCTCGGGTACCTTTCAGGTGTCCAGATACACAACACTGCACACCCTGAGGCAGTCACATGTCTCAATCGGGTGATGTACGATGATCAGTACTTTACAAATCCTCACATTTACTGTGTGGTCATTTATATACCTATAGATAAAAATATACATAGATATACATGCAATATTTTTCACAGCAATTAGTTTTATAAACCAATTATCTGATGTGTGATTGAGAGATTTCACCAAACAGGCAGCCTTTTTTCATTTCTCTCTGCTGAAACTCCTCTGACTGCATGAACAAAACCAGAGGGGAAACAGGTAGCTACTGACACGCAGATTTCACCTGACAATAGAATTCAAAATTATTGCCATGTTCTCAATCATAAAAAGTGTCAGCTCTTTTCTGAGACTCTCATAAATATAAATTACTATTTCTTGACCATTCTAGGCAGGAGCAGGAGGTATTCTGGTTGCTATGATTGCTAAATGATAAAGGGAAAGAGTCCTTATATGTTCGCTGCTTATTCTCTCTTTGTTCTTTATTCCCAATGGGCAGATGGTTATGATTCATAGTAAGCCACAGCAAAGCTACAACTCCTAGATAATAGATCTTTACTGTTAGCTTGTGAATACAAGATGGCATTGTCTCTGAAGACAAGAAGCTGCTGAGGTCTCTGCCTTCACAATTTTGCTGTCATAATTTTGCTAACAGCTACACTTAAACTTTTTGCAACCAAGAAATATATTTGCAAAAATCTGTAACTTTTTGCTCTCTCATTGCAGTGTTTATATCAAGTGCCTAATGAAGTGCTACTGAAAGCATGTTAGAGAGTAATGTTTCTTTTTGCCTGAGCAGAAACGGAAACTTTTAAGCCTGATGATATGTTCCCTGCATGGAGACCTGCTTCTGTGAATCACAATCAGTGACCAGCTGAAAGCAGCCATGCAGTATTAATAACATAGTCCAATTGTGCTGTTGAATATTCACAAGAAGGCCCTTACAGCTCTCCTGTTATCATCTAGATCTCTTTGATCTGCATAACCATTTCCCTAGTGTAGGGACAGTGCAACAGCATAACAGACCCTTTAGACTGTTAATCCCTGTCACTGGAGACTGAGCAACAGTTTCTCAGAGACCATCTAAATTCACATTGAACTGAACTTTTGTTCCTGAGATTGTTCCTGGCTGTGCTTCTGGGGGCTGTGGGTGGGCACTCTCACATGAGGGTGCATCCTCCCTGGCCAACCCAGATTTCCTGCTTTTTTAAAATTTTCTCCTGATTTTTTTCTGCTTTCCTTGTCTCAATCTGAAGAGGAAATTACAGTTATGGAGGCCAGGAACAGTTCTGCATCCTTCTGCCAGTATGGGTGGCATTTATTCTTCCAAGATTTTAAATCAGTGGAAATCTGCAATAATTAAATTTTCTCTCAGTCTGGCTGCATTTTTAAAACATAGAGCCACATGCCCTTTCAATACTCCAGTGGGCATCCCTGACTAACACTTCTGGAATATATCAGAGCCCAGAAAGGTTCAGCAGCAAAAAGCAAATATTTAGTGTGTAGCAACTCTTTCTTATGCATCTGGTAAATATGCAGTTGGGTCCAGGGTCCACTTGGTAACCAGGCATGCCTTGGCCTTTTGATGTCATATACTTGAGGAATAGGAGTGGAGCAGCAACAAAAACAGGGGTCTAGCAGAGACTTCTTCCTCCTTCCTTCTGTTCTGGGTGTGTGATCCTGAAGGAGACCTGGAGAGGGAAAGCTCAATTGGAGCTGGCCAGCCAAGCGTCAGAGCTCAGGAGTGGGATGCAGTTGCCTGGCACAGGCAGAGTGGGCAAGTGGGCAGGGAATCAGGCAGCAGGGACGTCAGCCTGGCAGCTGGCCTGGATTTCAGCAGCTGGTGCACATGGACCAGGCAAAGCTGCCTCTGGAAGAGCCCTGTGGATAGTTGGAGTGGCTCACACCTTATTCATAATGTATACACCCCCTCCCCAAATGACTTGTCACAGTTATACAGCAACAATAATTTTAATTTTTTGGGGCTATGTATTACTGTCTTTTGAAAGCCAGAAAGTGTTTTTTCATTCTCAAAGGCATCTCAGAAGGCTGCAGGACTCAGAATACATACTGCTGAAAATTAAACAAATGGGTTGTGAGCATTTTCCATGGCCTGTGATGAATCTATGAGTTACTTGTCCTTTTCTTCCTCTCTTTCTCTGTGTGTTTAGACTCTGGGCACTTTACACCAGGGATTTGTCCAACTGCTGTTTGTTGCCAGCCTAGCCCTACAAAGCATGTTATTACAAGAAAAATTCTCCTCCTGCTCCCCCTTGTAATCACTGCAAAGACGAGCAGTACAGTAGATAGGTTTCTGTACAAACTCTTTGGCACTGGGAATCCAGAGAGATGGTAGCTAGTCCTCAGCTTGCTACTGGTGACAAGGGTGACTTTGGTCCATGCCAAACACATACAAATCTCTAGCAGAGATTTCTTACCTGCATGTGTTCAGTGCTGCCTGGTGTGCAGAATAGAGAAAATACTGGTGAAGGCAGGAGTAAAATAGGTAGAAACATTTCTGTGTACAACAGCTCCTGTGAGACCCTGGACAGAGACAGATGCATGAGACAGGAATGGACCCCTATTTAGGGGACACAGGAGTCAGGGAAGTGAGCTCCTGGTTTGGGATGCTATATAGTGTGATAAAATAGCAGGGGAGATATGAATTGCTAGAGCAGACAGAGGGATGAAGTTTCTGGCAGATACTTTCTCCTCTGCCTGCCATGGAGTCATTTTATTAGAGCCTATCTGTTTAATTAAACAGTATCTAGAGCTCGAGGCACACTGCCTCCCAAGAATGCACGCAGAGCAGCAGCCTTGCACAGAGCCGGGGGGCAGGGCTGATTCTGAGGGTAGTGCCACAACAAGCAGAGATGCTTTAAGGACTATTTCAGCCTGATCTCTTTGAAAACGGCATCCAGAATGCTTGGAATTGATGTCAGCACAGTCGATGCTCTTACCTCTAAGACAATTAAAATTGAGTGAAGTGTGGATAATTTTCATGGGGAATCACCATCATTCAAGACATTACATTATTAAAAGCTGTTCTTAAAGCTGTTATGAGTGCACCAAATCAAGAGGACACTCTTCTGCAGAGAACTTGCACTTTTAGGAAACAGTTTCTGCATTACAAATGAACAAAACGGATGACCAGATAATGACTTGCTGTGGCAAGTTCTGACGAAGTTATAACATCACTGTTGTCATGCTGAATGAGTGAACCCATGTGGGCTTTGGAACACAAGAGGTTCTTGGAAACCCAAGAGCTTCCTTGTGGCTAATGCCACCACCCCTGTAGATCTGGACATAAGCAAGCCTGAGAGGGAAATAGGGACTTTTAGTGGAGTTCACACTTTGCTTTCCCCAACACTTCCATGCTCTGCATCCAGCTCTGCTGTGGGAAGCCCAGACAGTGAGCCCTGCTCAGGTAGGTCTCATGTTTACCTTCGTCCCTGTGTCCATTTTGAGAGGTAAGACCTGGATGGTTTACACCTACCCTGTGGTGTGTGACAGACCAGGCAGCAGTTTGGAGAAAGCCCAGCTTCCCTCTGCCTTCTATGCCTGCACTTCCCAAGGCAATCAAGGTGCTTTTCAAGGACAGGCAGCACTTCATGGCTACATCTGTCACTTGAAAGTCAGAGACATTAAATTTGTCACTTCTGGAATAAGGCACCACATGTAACCTGCCTGTAGGGAACCATTCCCAGGACTGTGCTGGCTCCTAAACTCTCCAAAAAGCATACCTGGATGGACAGGTGAGGGACGAGCAACTGTTCAGCACTGGATGTGATCATGTCCTGGGAATGTTACCAGCACAACCATGCTCCAAGTGTCAATGTCTTGCACCAACATGATGCTAGGAAGCACTAGGGCACACATGTCAGTCTGGGTGCCCAGCAATGATTATTGCTTTGCCCTGAAATCAGAGTGAAGCTGAGGGATGAATGGAAGCTTCACTGAATTTGGTGAGCCCTAGTGTACCACCAGTGTTTTAAATGATCTTTTCCCCAGCCCAGCAGCAATTCCCATTTGACTCATACCTGGAAAAATGTCTTAATACTATAGGGAGTAACCTGGAAGGGATGAATTTTACATGGCTTTAGTGTTCTCAGTGTTGTATCTCAATTATGATAGGCAGGCGGGCACAAGGGGACAGTGTCTGTGATTCATATTTGTAACATAGTGCAACATAGAGTTTTCCAGGAAAGATGGAAATCACTGCCAACTGCTGTAAGAACTTGAGAGATGGAAATGTGATTACTGGAAAGAGACAAGCTCCATCATCTCATGGATTTTGGACCTGTGGCTGTTGCAAGGAGATGAAGGTATGGGGTTAGACAGGTGAAACAGCATGGACAGCCCTTCTGACTCTCAGTGCTTGGGGAAGTGTGTCTAAACATAAACTTTCCACCAGTTGGCCTCTGCTGTAAGAGCTGGTGATGCTTCCAGAATTAAGATGGAGGCCACATGTGTCCTGGCTACAGATGATGGAAATGATCTCAACTTAACTGCAGCTGCACATCTGGGCCTATCCCATGGCTTCCATCTCCAATCTCCATCTCAGGTTGTTCTGTGAAACAGTCAAGTTTTCACTGAAGTCCCTCACCAACTAGTGCTGGCTATTTTTACAAGGACACACTTCACATTGGGGATGTCTAAAAGCATAGATTCTATTTCTGAAGTATGTCTGAAAGGCTGGCTAATAGGAATTGAAGCAGCTGGGTCCAGTGACTGAGTCTTGATGAAAGGCAATGCAGGCATGTGAGCTGCCCGAAATAGAAACAGCAAGTTCCTCCTGATGAAAATACCTATTTGTATGTAAAAAGCAGCATGAACATTGACATTTATAATTCATAATCACATTTGACTAGTTAAAAAGAAGAAGGATCAATATCTAGGAAGAATATACACAGATTATTTAAAAAGTATTAAAAGGTATATTGAAAATTATTACTTTATATGTATAGATTATACAAAAAAGTATTAAAAACATAGTGGAAATACAGAATAGCCCTGAGGCTGTATGTCTGCATGAGGTTAAGGTCACCTACACGGGAAAACAAAAGCCATGTAAAAATAATAGATAGGAGGATCTGTACAGAGAATCAAAATAATGAAGAGAAAAAAAGTATTTTCTTATGCTTTATTTAACTTTCAGTAAGAAACTCAAGGGTTTGGAGAGATACATCCATAATTCACAACTCGTGAGGATTGTTCAGGAAAGTTTTTGCCTGCTCCTTGAGCAGGAAATGGGATGATGTCAGTATGGGCTTACAAATAAGCTAATCAGAACTGCTTCCTGACTTCCAGTCTGTTTTATACTGGCACAGCTTTTCCAAACTCTCTAAAGAATGTTGGCTCTTTTGAGACATACTGTTCTGTATTTTGTGTTCCACTCAAATAAATTCTTGAATTATTATATAAAAGCAGCTATATAGAATAGCTTCTCATAAAATAGCTTCTCAGAAAAAGCCCTTGAACACATCTTTCCTGTTTACTTTCACTATTGTCAGATTTGATTGTCTTTAATTTTTCCAATAGCCACACAAGTTATTCTTACTATGTTTGCACAAAACGTCTTTAGTATTAACTGCAACTAATATTTTGATCCTGGCTGCTGAATGATCAGTGAAGGAGGAAGAGTAGTTCATCCCATCCAAAGTGGCATGAACTGCTTTGTGAAGATACCCCTCTGTCCCCAGGTCAGGAGAGAGGACTGCCCTTACCTTAGCAGTGGTTGGGTGTGATGATTCCTGGCTGGCAGAAGCAGCTGTGCCAGTGCTCTCAGAGGCAGGATCACCCAATGCAGCTGTGGTCAGCACAAGCCATTGCCCTCGGAGTGCAGCCTCATGTCCTGCATGGGACAACTGTCATAAGGTCATTTGCAGATACCCTGACGCTGTCCTCATGATGGTTTTAGGTGTCTGTCAAGGAACCAATGATTCAGACAGCATGTTGGCAGAGCTGCCACACTGCACTTCCTGATATGATAGCCTTTGCTACTAAAGAAAGAGTTTATCTTCTTCTAAGCCCTAGTTTCTAAATAATCCACTCCCTCGCAGCATTAGGTTTCAGACAAGACTTTATTGCATCTATCAAGGGTTATTCAATTTCTCATTGATACACAAGATAGTTCAAGGCACATGGGGTCATGCACTATTATTTTGATAACACTATCAGTGTAATTAGTTGTCAGATTACACAGGATCCAATTAAAGTTTTTCTAAATTATTTTCTGACAACTCACTAGCTGCTTTTGAAAGATTATAAGTTTTCTTACTTGTATCAAAACTGCTCACTCCTAGGATTTCTAGCTGTTTATCTCTCTGCCCACATATTCCTTCAGCTTGGTGACCAAGGTATCAAGCTTTGAGTTTGTCATCAGCACAAGGACGGCCGCAAAGAACCAGACACCCCCCCTTCCCCATTTATATGTATCCACTTTTACATATGTGTATTCCAGGCAACTCCTAGTTCTTATTTAGCTACAAAAAAGTTTCTCATTCTTGTAACCAAGACTTCTTGGATCTATCCCTTGCACACATGCAAACTTACATCATGGTCCAAGAAAGCAAGTTAACACCTCTCATACTCTCTGCCCCAGCTAACTAGAGCTGGTAAAAGGGTTCTGCCCATAATTCAGTCATTTAAGTCAAAATTAAAACCCCTGAAATAAATGGACCTTGAAGAGGTTTAAACCGTGACACTTTCCCATGTTTGCATTTCTTCAAAGTTAAACATTGCTTGATAAGTATCTGTGGGCTAAAAAAGTTCAGTGTTGCACAGAGACTAAAGTGAAGAACTAATAGCTAACTAGTTTATTCAAAGACTATGACCTGAGGTCTTTGTTGAGGTAGCACATGCTGATACATGTAAGCACATGAGGTAGCACGTGTCTAACATGCATAGGCAAGGATATTTGTAAGGAGATTGTTCAGATCTCATCCAATATCCAGACAAAGATACGGAGCTGCTGCCTTATGTAGCATCTTCCAGGCCCCCTCCATTCCCGTATACTGAGTGCAGGACTGACCCTGCTGCAATGCTGACAACAGCTTCCTGAGAATCATCTGATCTGAATTGTGATGTGTGATGCCATGGAAAGTAAACAGACCCTGCCACCCTTTCACACCTGGCAAACCCACACTGCAGCAGGTAGGCACTTTCTCCACATACCTGATGGGGACAGCCTGGTGTAATCCCTGTTCTCTCCTGTGGTTTCCAAACTACTCTGTCAACACATTACTGTGCTTAGAGATTTTCTGGGCACTAAAATTGTTCAAGTATGTCCAATTGTCTCCTGTGTAGGCCTTTATCTGCTGCTTAGTACATTTTCAGTCACCTTTGTGTTTCTGTTGCTGCTTGTGTTTGGAAGGAGCTCCTTCTAAATAACTGCCAAGTCACTCCTTTTCCATGGACATCCTCCTGGATTAGATATTTTTCACAGTTGTGAAGAACATACAATGCCAGGATTTCCCATACAGTGATATTAGTGTCTTCGATGGTGAATAGAATGTCTCGCTGTTTCTTGGTAGTAGTTGCAGCTGTGTACTGCCTCATGTCCTCATGTCTATATTTTGGTGCAAGTTTCAAGGATCTGGGACTGATGTTTTCTTCAGCTTTTATGCACAAAAGGTCCTAAATTGCCATTTCTAAATGTTACAGTAATATGAATAATATGTATTATGAACAGACTGTTAAGACTTAACCTTGTCCCAGGCACTGTATGTAATATCTGCTAACATGAATGAAATTGCAAACATGATAATACCTATCAATAGAGACAGGTAATTACTTGATTAAAATATTTTTTTCTCATATCTTAATATTATTGAGTGTGAAATACTGCACCCACAAATAGCTATGTTTCTCCACTGCCAGCCTCATTCCAGTGTGAGAATTTACTCTTCAGGTTTCCTGTACCAACTTCTTGTTTAAATGTCTTCATTTGCATAATCACTTTTACAATTCCAAAGACTTTTTGACTATTTAAAATATTTTTAAGACTGATAACTTATTTTCAAAGACAATTTTCAACAATCTGTAGATTTTTAATGGATTTATTTTTGTGATGTGCAGTACTGCATTTCAGATCTGGGTAGTGCAGGTATTATGCACATTTATTTTTACAAATATATGTACATTAGAAATCATTTTTTGATGCCTCATAACACCCTCTGAAGTGTCTACTTTTGAATGTTGCATTTTATCCCTAAACAGGCCACATCTATGTGACTCCAAATTATCTTTTGCTTAAAATTTTAAGTAAAAAAAAAAAAAAGAAAAGGAAAAAAAGAAAATAGCACTGTGAAAACCACAGAATCAACAATTATGCTTTAGAGAAGAAATGTAAAAATGAACACACTTACTAATTTTTCTGCCTACAATTCATTTTAGCTTGACCAATATGAAAAATCAACCTTGGCAGAAACACCCAAGGTCAAAGGTTCTCCAATTTAAAGGCAGACATTACGTGACTGAAAGATGTATTCCATCTTTTATCTGTGTAATGCTACCTCTGCTGTCCTCAAGCTAAATGAGTTCTATGTAAATGAACATAAGTTTTAGAGAAGAATGCTGTTTCAAAGAGGACATCATTTTAGCTCTTAATGAAATACTTCACCATTTCTTGCTAACAAAACCCCTTAAGACTTAATCAGAGAAATAGTTGTCCAATAGTCTAATAATTTTTCAGTGTGTATGATACATACAAACTGGAAAAGCTGCTTTGCTTCTTTAATTTTTCCACTCAAAAGGTGGTTCTTCCTCTAAAAACAAACATTCAGAAAAAGAGAAAGAAAAAAGAACTGTGTCAGCTGTTCCACTTTTTCTGGCTCTACAACACAAAAGTTTTACAGGTATTCACATTCTCCAATATCATTCACTTGGACAGATTTTAGTACATGTTCTAATAAAAAGAGTCAAAGAGGGATTAGACCATTTTCAGGGAAAAAAGTATCAAAGAACTACTGTGGAGACATAGAGAAATCCAAAAATCAAATAAATGTAGTTTCATATTAAAAGACCAGAGTATTTTTGAATATATTAAGTATATTTTATTTCCTTACTTTTAATGCAAAATTTAACCTTGAGGTAGATAGCTGACACTAGCACATTATTATCCTATTTGTTGATCAAGTGTAAACAATGTAAGGTTACATGGGTCTCTTTTGCCTAATCTAAGAGTGAAATATATTTTCTGCCTAAGATAGCAGCTACTGAAATATAGGTAGTTCAACATTGTGAGAGATTGTTCAGATTTCCCACCATGGTTCAACTCTTCACTTGTAACAAAATCAGCTTTCTTTTAGATTTACTCTTATTCTGAGGGTCAAAACCCTTTTCTGTCAGAGTGGTGTGACAATAAAATATTTACCACCTGTATGCCACATTTTCCTGGGTTCCTTCTCTGTCAGTCTGCAAGGCTTTCCCAAGACCCATCATTCTGGACAGACTTTTTTTTTTTTTTTTTTTTTTTTGTAGATCCTGTTCTAGCTGACCATGAGCCATCAATGGTTCCTTGCAGCAAAGAAACCCAATGGCATCCTCCCCTGTGTTAGGCACCACTTCTTGGTGGTGACAGGCCAGGAGGCAATGGGGACAAAATACAGGAAATTAAATTTAAAACTAAGAAAAACCTTTTTCACTGTAAGGGTGTTGGTTAAAGATCTCCGTCCTTGGAGATATTAAAAACTCCACTAGATACAGCTCTGAGAAATATTGTGTAGCCAGCACCACTTTGACTTAAACCTCTCAGGGTGACACTGGTAAAGCTTGCAATGAGCTGGAACTGTGAGAAAACCCAACAAATCTCAGTATTCATTTCCTTTAGGTACAGCAGTATCTTGAGCAGACTTTGCCAAATATGAATATGAAGAACAGCTGCACTAACAGAGAGAAGGTTTAGTTAACCCAGAGTCGAACACTGGCCAACAAAGGACGTGCAGAAAACAGTATTAACAGCAGAACAAGCATGCGCTAGAGCTACTGTCTACTAAAGTATATCTGCTTTCCCAGAATACTGATTTCTAACAGCTGGCTGCTCAGTACTTCTTGTTTGGTGTTTAAGAGAAGTCCATAGATTTCTTTTCAGCTAACTTGTCTAGTTTCCACTTAGCTCCAGTCAAGTTTTATCATCCAGAGCCTCCTGTGCCAAGGGGTCAAGTTAACCAAGCATGGTGAAAGGAACCACCCACCTCTGGGAACTGGACCACAATCAACAGTAGTGAGAGAGTGAGTAAACCAGTGTACTGAGATTCTTTCTTAACCCTATCAAATACAATATGAATGTCAGTGCACTTTTTCTTATATCATAGTTCTGTTTATTGTTTCCTCTCTCTTGTTTCATCTCTCTATTCTTCATTTTACCAGTGCTCTTTTGAGCTCATTGGTTTTTCTGTTTCACTTTTTCTTCTTGTATTTTTATAGTTAGAACATCTTTAAACAATAATAAGTATTGAATTAGAATTTTCAGTTCATGTGTCCAAAATTTCATAAGAAATCAGGCTGAGGATGACTCACAACATGTGACATTTTTTTTTTTCTCCTTCTTTTGCTTTCCCTAGTTAATGGATATATTCCGAACAAGCTCTCAAGTTTGGAGGCCTCTCACTGAATGGGAACCTCGCTGTAATAACAAGTTCTATACTGAGTTGTATTATCAAGAACTTATTTTCAAATAAGACGAAATGAAGACAAAAATAAAAATAATTATCACAGAGTTACTTGTTATTGTTTGCATCTCAATCATGTTAGCTTTGTCTAACAGATATGCCTGGCTATCTCCAGCTGAGATTCGTTCTGTCTCTTACTCAGTGTGTACCAGTGATTTAGTATCACTGCTCAAGTAGTCAGCTTGACATAATAGTGCATGTCAGTCATTTACTTTGTGCCTCTTTGAATGCATGTCCTAAAAAACAGATTGACCTAACTGGAGTAAAAAATACTGTAGACAAAAAGTAGCCATCCATTTGTCTGATATTATTACAGAATTCAACATACACAATACTACCAAGGTATAATTGGCTATTGAAATTCCCTATTTCTACAGACATAAAACGCAAGAACTAACCCTACAGATATGTACTGGCTGCTCTGATAGTAGTTAGAGAAATTAAAACTGTTGAGTATGCTGAAGTGATTGCAATCCCAGCAACCACTGAGGGAGAAAGACTCCTATGAGACCTGAAGGGTTTGTGTTGATCTGCAGACGTTGATCAGATATTTGTTTTTTGGTTCTTTGTGGAAATTATATATACATACTAAGCCTCATGCTTTTGAGATGTCTTTACAGAGGTAGAAAATATGATGATTTAAAATAGTATAGACTACCTAATTATTCCAATGAGATTTGGTCAGATAGGCAAAATATTTCAGGAAGGCAACCTTTGTATAGAGTTTGATGATAGCCCCTCAGAGTTTGGAGGGCCCACAGTCTAAATGGAGTGACGGAGCAACACCTACAAACCCAGGAGCACTGGGATCTCCAACACTGGGGAACTGAAATAATGTGAAATTAAGCCACCTCAGACAGAAACACTTATCATGCTTGGTTTTTGGCCCTAAAATATGAGGTTAGACTTACCAAGTCCCATATACAATTAACACAGACTAAAATGCACTTCCACAGGGTTGTGCAGGACCCCAACATGGGGCCCTTCCCTTGTCCCCTATGGAGAGGCCCCTCTGTCCCCCAGCAATACTGTCATATTGCTTTATCTCTGGCTACCCACCAGAGCAGCATTTCCCTTCAAAATGTCCTTCCCAAATCTGCCCCACTCCCACCTGAGATCCTGCCATTCTCACCTTTCTCTCTGCGGAGGTGAAGCAGCTGATCTGGTGAGACTGCTGAGGATAAAATTAAAGTTACCACTTTCATGAACTGAAATGATGAATGTGAATTGCATTTGTCACCTTAGTTTTCTATTATTTGATCTCTGTTTATGTATGTGAGGCTGAGCAGCTCACTTTCCTTTCAGAACACACATTTTTTCTTCTATGGTTAAGAAGAAAACAACTGATGAAGTTGCAGACTTGGGCTTACTTGACAGAACCTGTAATGGCTTCTGAAAGTATCAGGCACCTTTGAGTAAAATCTGTAGAAACATAGGAAACTCTGCAGTTGCAGCCTGGAAGTAAAAGCATACTCTCTCTGCCATGGAAGGACAGGCACATCAAAACCACAGCAGTTCCAGTAGGTGTAATGAAACACCCCAGGGGATTATCCGTATGACTTGACACCTAGAGGAAATGCTGGATAATTGCCACCCACAATTTTGAAACGATGGATGACTAACAAACTCAACTGCCAGTCAAGGAGACATTTTAGTGGGAAGGATGATTCATGTAAGAACAATATAACTTTTTCTGCTTAATCTTTTTTTTAGCCTATCAATGAAGGTGGTAAAAAACAGGCAAAATAATGACTGGTAGCTGAAACAACCACAGGTTATAAAAGGTCATTCTAGTCTTGTTGGCTGCTGGTTGTTTACACTGTTACTGGAAAGCACAGAAGCTTTGTGAGTACTTGGGTGAGAACAGTGAAAGCACAGTTCAAGTACAGTGCGTGATGTGACTGCATGGTGTCTTGTATTTTGCTTGGTTTGATAAGAACCCACAGGATTTTAGGAGAGCCACCTGCTTCCCATCATGTAACTTCATCACACATGGTGGAGTCTTCCCAGGTCACATCTCCTTGTCATGTCTAGCCAGGATGAAGCACTGTTTTGAAGATGCCACTTTTTTGGCAACAGCTAAACCAATCACTGCATCTAAAACTAGAGAAAACTACTTATTCTGGTTTTGAATAGAACTACAAACTGCATGTAAGAGTCTTCAGCAAATGACCAGCAGTGTGGCTTGTCCATGATGGCAGCCCCTTGCCTAATCTTTTCAAGGAGTGGTGTTGACTCACATTGTCAACCTGAAGGAACCTCACCAGACTCTTGTAAAACTTTGAAGTTTCATGCCTCTGGCATGAAGTGTTTGCTTTGCCAACATTTCTAAATACTGGGATCAAAAGCTGGAAACCTGTATCTATGCTGAGATGCTGCAATAAATTATAGTCTCTGATGTTGAGAGAAGTTTTACTCAAAAAATCAAGCCATTTTTAAGAGATAAGGAAAATTCCCCCAACTTTAACAATCCATAAGTGAGATGTCTAATTTAAGCTAATCATCCAGGTGGGAGGAATTGGCTCTGGAGGTGCCCATTTCTGTCTTGGCTATAAAGAGAGCTCGCATGACATATTACATTAAACACCAAACTTGTAGCAGAGACAAATCCCACTCATTCTGTCTACCTTGTAGGCACGGGTATGCTTGAGGATACATTTTTAAAGTGTTTGACTGCTGCATTCGACTGCTGCTAGGCAATAATGGCCAATGTGTTTTAACCCATTCGCAGTGATATATCATGTTGAAGCAATAATATGCCCCTTGGTTTGTGGTCACAGCCACAAGATTAGCTGTATCTTTGACCCCTACTGAAATCTCATTTGGAATATAACTTTCAAATAAGAAGCCCCAACCTACCCTTCCAGTAATGCAGGATCAAAAACTGCTTCTGTTTTATGACATACAGACAAGTCTGCTCATTGTAAGAGACTTTATGAGCCATGGTCAATAAAAAAATGCTGTAAGACTGATTATAAAAAGTACATTCAGAAGACTGTAAGAGTCACCAAAGAATATTAAAATGGGAAAGGGACTACACAACTCTTTGTTTTACCTGACTCATGTCGTTAAGATTTATGTTAAGCCCCACTTTTTCCAAGCATTGTCAGCCATGTGACACAGGGTTCTGCCCATTTTCTTGCATGATTTTCTGCCCACCATCTGCTGATCTCTAGGATAGAGGGTTTCTTGCTATCTATGACAGTGTTAGGTTTACAGTTGGACTAGATGATCTTGAGGGTCTTCTCCAACCTAAATGATTTCATGATTCTATGACCCTATCCTCATGTTTTGACCCATACGGCAGAACAAATATTATATCCATGTTAAAGGCAATACATCAGAGGCCTTGACACCTGCAAGCTTAGCTAAGCATCAGATTCCAGAGTATTCTTAAAACTACATAAAACTGACTAAATTCTTAAATGCCCTTTAGTACATAACAGATTAAGAGGGAAAAAAAGAGCATTGTATGATATAACTATTAATGGTAGTTCTTACATTTTTTTTTCCTAGTCTCTGATCACAGATTCCTGTATTTACTACCCTTCCTCCAAGTGAAATATGCAATCATCTCATCATTCAATGAGAGGATGTGATTAGAATGGGAGTCTCAGAACTTCATTTCTACTGAATTTCAATTATCTCTGGTACACAACCAGATGCACACAAACTGTTATTGAATATAAACACTCTATTCATTTCCCTCTGCCAAAATTATTTGCATCACACTCAGAAACAAGAAATCAACTTTTCAAATAGGGAAGTAGGTCTCCTAAATAGATGTTTTAATTTTAATTTTGATGAAAGCACTGAAGAACTACAAGAAGTGAATCAGTCAGCACTATAAGATATAAAGAAACATATTCGGAAGTTTCTATATTTTTAGTAAGGCAGAGAAGAGTTTTCATTAAAGTCAATTTGCATAAATTGCTTGTCAAGCAGATTGTTCCTCACTACTGACTATGGAAATAAAGATTCTCTGCAATTACAATATTGTGTTGCCAGCTTAGTAGAACAGTTAAGTATATGGTTAAATCCATGTTCTCAGATTATATAAGCATGAGGTAAATGTTATGTTGATTCAAAGCTTGAAATTAAGATTTAAGCTCCCTATTTTGAAGTTAGATATAGTTAAAGTTTTATTAATACTTTTTAATCCCAGTACATTTAAGCTTATTTCTATGAGCATTAAACCATAACATTTGATTCTTTTATGCCTTTTATGTTAGTCTAATTGTTTCTTGTTATACACTTTCAAGAACCATTCAAATATATGAGTAAATCTACAGTTAGCCCCTGTCTCTTTCAAGTAAGACATATGCAAATCCCACCTACCCATTTGGCGGTGCAATCTGTTTGGTAAACTCAGGATGATGTGATACGGCAATTTCATAACAAAGAGTCAAACTAGCATGAATGTCAGGAAAGATGAGGGAGGAATGACAGGGTTACAGTCCTCAGTGTGGGGTTTGTGGATGTTTAGTCCATTTTAAATCTTTCAAGCCTGAAGTGCAGTGAATAGACTACACAGCTAAGATAGAAGAGCTTCTTTTAATTTTACTGTATCTAAGCTTGAAAGGTCCCTGAAATTCTGAGAGTCTAGTGCTCTTGAAGAAAATTACAACTCAAGGGAAATCTGAGTGTTTACCTTGTCTAAGTTTAATTTCATTAGTGCAAGTCATATACATTCTTAATGTGGCATAGAAAATATTTCATAATCAAACTGAAGATATTTTCTGGTGCCTATTAATTTTTAGTGCTTGAAGTAAAATTATCAGCTGAATGGACCATTTACCAGGTCATTCCCATGGTAATGTTGTCATTCTTAACACAAAGTGGAAGGAACTGTATAGTTTCCAGCACCTACAGACTAATAAGTGTAATGAATTGATGGGGAAAAAGGAGATTAGTGATTTGGCTTAAAAGCAGGGTACTTTCACTAGGAAGGAACAATCAACAAGCCTGCATTTGCCTGTAAAAATCAGATGGTCCTTCAAAACATCCTTACTATCCTCATTTGAGACAAAATGAATGGATCTTCTGTTTTAACCCAGGTACACTTGGTGCCTAACATCACCATTGACCTTACTGCTGTTCTGTTACAATCCACTAGACAGTAGTAGCATGGGAAAAAGCAGCATTGTTGCAAAATCCTTATAAATTGCCTAAGTCAGCACCTTTCAGTTGCCTGCTGTAGAAGGGGCATACGTTTGGACTGTGGAAGGTAAGGCACTTTTTCACTCTTTAGCAAACTGCTGGATAAGGTCTGGCATTTCACAGTAACAGGACCCCTCGGGTACACTGGGAGCCTTTCCACACACTCAAGAGAGAACAGGTTTTGGGCATTTTTCTCAAGTGAGCACAGATCTCTTCCCTTCCCCTTGACCCTGGTCCTGGTGATGTTGAAACCTGTAGAAATATAAAATCAAGAAATATCAAAATAATAATCAAGACCATAATATTGCACAGAGCAGGTTGCAGGACTGCATCAGGTCAGTGACTGCATAAGTGGACAAGGGATGACCTACGGATGTGATCTATCTGGACTTCTGCAAGGCCTTTGACATGGGCCACCATAACATAC
>JANHGN010020111.1:3555-19448 GCA_024605025.1 Megaceryle maxima
TCAGAGAGAAGTGAGATTTTCTTGAATTTTTTGTGTTGAGTTTTTTTTTGTGTGTGGGTTTTTTTTTTTTTTTTTTTTTTAGTCTCTGGACCATGCATCTTACCTGATTCATGCTAACTTATGCTCTTAATGCTTTCAGAAAATATCTGAGAAGAAAACACTTAAGGCCAGCACTAGCCCTTCCTTGGAGAGCAGTAACCTTCTAGAAAATGCTTTAAGTGCCAAACAAGATGAAGCTCTGAAGGCAGTAACTACAGAGGCAAGTACTTAAATCTTGTGCCTTGAATAATGTGCAAAGAAGGTATATCATTTTGTTTTAAATAAGTCTCTTTTTCAAAAGATCAAAATTAATGCCTGGATTCACTGGCTGCAAAGCGGCAATGCACGGCCAAATTTGCCTGTTCCTGCCAGCAGGTGCACTGTTACTAGCCAGAAGTTTAAATGAAATTGATACAGTGTTTTATTCATTGCTTACTCACTTATAAGGGCAAAGTACAAGGCAGTGAAGAACTACACCTCAGGTCCAGTTAGATTGAAAATGGGTTGTTGTTGGTTCTTCTCTGAAGTGCCAGTGTCTGCTGGAGTGCGTGTAATCTTTAAAGTACAGACAGGACGTCTTGGAAAGGAGACCAGGCACATCTGTGGCTGCTTAGAATGGGTAGGAGGAGGGTGGAATGAAATGTGATAATGAAGATGGGGCTGTGACATGGGGAATTGAAGCTGAAAATCGAGTGACTGTAGCTTAGGTGGTATAATGGGATAACATATCGTCAGAAGAAGTGGGTAAGCAATGAGCTGCTTTCTTTAGATGTATTAAAATGCAAACTATAGACTGGTTGATAACTTGTCCGCTTGTTTAATCCAGTGTAATTTTGTGCAGAAATCTACAGGTCCTGTTCCCATTAAAACCAAAGAGCCCTCATCTCGGATTGGAAAGCTACAAGTAATTAACTTTACTGGCATTTTGACTTTAAAAAAAAAAAAAAAAAAAAAAATCTTCCTTGCCTCACTGATGGCTCTCCCTGAAACAAAATCTTTTAACCTCCTTACCTTGCTCTTGCAATTTTTTTTTTCAGATGGCATATTTTCTGTTACTTTTTCTGTATTGCATGTTTAATATTATTTTCCCTCCTGTTTCAGACTTGACTCTGAGCAGCACTATTTACTCTACTTAGGGGACAAAGGGTGGGCTCCTCTTTGATCTGCTATCCTCAGCACTATTTTAAGTATATTTAGAGACTTTTAGGGGTACATTCAGAGACTCATAGAGCTTTGGGGTCTTGCTTATGTCCTTGTTCTGACATGGAATGACTAACAACTGTGTATCACAGTATCACACTTGACGTCAGAACCATTGTTGTCTTCAGACAGGATACTGAGCTACACAGGTGCTTGACTTGACATAACATGGCCATGCTGTTCCTGAAGGTATTATACAGAATAATAGTGTTGAGCACTCCACAGGCTTAGTGAGACAAGAGGATGTAGGAGACACAGAAGTTTGTAGGTGTGGGAAAGGCTGGGTGCTTGTAAACCTTGAATGCCTACATATGCTATTTCTTGCTGCTTCTCTGAAGCCATACTTGCTCTTGAGCAGTAATAATGTGATCTGGTTTTGTCTGTCTGGTTTTGTTTCCTCTGTTTTGTAGGCTAACTTAGCTATTAACCCTGCAGCCTTACTACCTGGTGCAATGCCTAAGGTCTCAAGTGTAAAGTCCTCCTTACCAATTGTGGACACTCCACTGAATGAGCCCAAGGATGTACAGAACAGTGAAGCCTTCTCTGCTGCAGGAAACAATGAACAAGGTGTAAGCTTTGATCAGCCTATGCAAGCGGATACCTTGCACAGTGCCAATAAGGTAACCTTAGTATTTAGGAGGATAGAAAGGGGAATTAAACACAGTCTGTCCTCATGTAGGAATCTGTGCTTTGGTGTGTAAGTTATGCTAACAGTGTGGCTTATCTGAATCTAAATGGAGAAATCTAATCCCCTCTCACTTCTGTGGACCACTGAAGAGAAAGTCAAGGCTACTACATTCTTAGCTCTGTAAGGGACTTCTGCATGTGCCTAATTCTGTGTCTTTTTAAGGTGCCTGTGTACGTTCCCCAAATACAGTGGTTTTTCCTGTAGGTTAAAGGTATTTTTGCATAACTTATTCTCCAGTCCCAGGAGATGCCAACCTGAAAACCATAAATAAAATGTTACAGACAGCTGCTGTCATTGCTGTAGGTTGACCTTTACTTCCTCTGTGGATAAAAATGTTATGCCCGGAACCATCACTCACAATTCTTTTTCAAACCAAAACTTTTCTATTTAAAGAAAAAAATCCCCACAAAACCTATACAAAGAAACGTGTTACAGTTTTTGACTGTAAAAGCCTGAAAAAAAAAGTCTGAATCACATAGTTAATATTTGGTCTGGATGCTTATGATATTATTAATCTCTTGTGTTTCCCAAGAGCAGTGATTTGAATAAGATAATTTAAGATCTTAACTTTGATGCTTTCTTTCCTTGATACTGCTGTGGCTGCTAGATGAGCAGCAGAGGTGACTTGGGAAGATAAAGCAGCTGGCATCACAGTCACTGACGTGACCCCTTAGTGTCAAATGATTTTGAAGCTTGTACATCACACTAATGGATTACTGTGTTGGCACAGTTGTTTCCAATAGCAGCGTGTCCTGCACAACAGACAAAACCCTCTATCATGATACTTTTCAATAGGTAGGCTTGCCAAAGAATGGAGCTCCTGTAGCTGCATACGGTCAACCTTGAATGTTCATTTTAGCATAATGATGATGCATGTTTGCTTACAGAGTAATCTGAGAAGCATCATCTCAGTAACTATACAATTAATACTTTTTGTGGCTCGGGTTATGTGATTAATTTTGGCATGTCCTTGCTTCTTGAACCTTTCAAGTTTCAGTTCAAGCTGTAAAAACATGCAGCCAAATGCACTTTTCTTCCAAAGGCTGGAACAAAGCAACCTACCCTGGCTGTAGCTTCACAGAACAGTGCATGGAGCAGGGATCACGTAGTTCTTTTGTTTTTTTTTTTTTTTTTTTCTTTTGAAGTGCATCTCCCATAATAATTTTACTGTTTTCCAGCCTCACTCTGATCAATACAGCCCCACACTCTGAAGGCAGATGTGCCTACAAATGATTCTGACAAAAGTACATGGCCCCTTTAAGCTGTGCTACAGCCTATCAGTGCAGATTGTCCTTCTACTCCAACACAGCAATTAAGAGGAAGTTGTACTGATCTGTTTCCTACCTGTGTGAATACTGCTGTCCATGTGGGATATGACAGAGGCTATAATGGGAACTTGTTTAAAAGCAGCAGAGGAATGAGCTGCAGCAGGCTAAGTGTAAAATGAAATTAAATGGAAAGCGTAAGTAGTCATGGCTTGGACAGACTGACAGAAGCACCACAGAAGGCTCTGGATTAGCCAACTGTCAGACTGACCAAGGTATTATCTAAAGCTGAGGTGCTACAGTGGCTTGCTGACCTGCGTTATGATTGTCTACTTGTGACTGCTGTTGCTTTTGTACCCTAATTCCACCTGCTGTAGAATGACCAGAGAGCAACAAATCAAAAGTCCTGGGTTATTTTTCTGAACCTTGCCACAAACTACTTGAATGACCTACTTGTTCATCTTCCCCTTTCTGAAAAATGGGGTGAATGGATGATACTGAGCTGATGAATGATTTCTGCAGTTTCTCCCTTTAACCTAAATCAGTGCCTGGTCAGCATTCCCTGCTCAAGATTCCCGACTGAACATTTGTTTAAATGTACATGTAGCTCTAAGTTACTTAAACCAGAGCTGTGAGCAGAACTTGTATTTAATTGTTTCAGTGTGCTGGGATGAAATGGGTACTGCATGTTAATTGCAGTGTTGTGAAGTCAAAGTGCTAAAAGGACACGTAACAGGAATCCTAACCTGTATTCTGTGCTGGTTTTTCCCTTCTCTATAACCCTGCTCTGCTTTTACTCCTTTCTTGCAGACCAGGATCAAGGTTACAGGAAAACGAAGACCTCCTAGTAGAATGGCCCGCCGTCTAGCTGCCCAAGAGTCTGAAGAGAGTGAGGATGTGGATAGTGCTAAAGAACCAGCATTCTCTCAACCAAAGCAGGTGTCAGCAGTAGTGAACATAAAGGAGCCTCTTGCTACTGAAGCGGAGTCCAAGGAAAATGGCTTTCTCGCTAACTTGTCACTACCAGCTCATGGCAGTGTTTTGTCTGCTAGGACAAGCAAATTCCTTCCTACAGAATCCACAGAGCAAGGGGATGATCTGTTTGAATCAGAAGACCTTTTTGCAAGCAGCTCAACATCCAGATCAGCCGCACTATCAAAGTTAAAGGAGGAAATGCCAGTCAGTGTGGCTAACAAACCCCTCAAGGGCAAGGAGAAAAAGTCTGATCTGTCTGTTCTAGGTGATCAGGACAGCAGTGATCTCTTCCAGCCTGTACAGCAAAAATCTTCAACAAAAAGCAGCCCTATACCTTTTTTGGAGGAAGAGGAAGACTCTCTCTTCACCTGTCAGAAAACTGGAAAAAATGAGTTGAAATCTGCTGCCCAGCAAGCTCTTGACCCTACTGCCCAAGATATCTTTGAGGTAATGGTTGAGCCTTCCACCTTGGCCTTTTTGATCCCCAGGGCCTTATGCAGAACCCCCTACTTAGACGCAGGCTTAATGGAGGTTGCTGAGTATGATGGCGTGTGCAGGATAGGTAGTGAAGTAGACTGTCCATCATGCTCTGCTACTGGGCAAGAGAAACCCTTTCATTGGTTGTTCACCCCCTTATTAGGAAGAATGGGTTAAAAGGGGGAGCCTTATCACAGAGCAAGCCTGTGACCAAAGGTTCTGTGACATTGTAGCTATGATCATGACCTTTTTCAAAGTAATGAAGTATTTGACTCTTATCTGTTAGCAGTCTGTTCGATGCACAGCAGCTCAAATAATGCTTTTAAATAAGGAATAAAGTTGGGAGGTTGGGCAGCTGATAGCAGCTTCTGTGTGCTGTATCTGGCCTGTGCACAATCCCACACTAAGGCACTTCTGCCAAGTCCTCCATGGGGAGAAGGGGCTTAAACTTCTCAGGTTTGCAAAGCCCAAGGCTGTCAGTCTTCTAAACATCTCAGTTGCTTTGTGAAGATAATTTGACCATTCTCTTGAAGCGTGTTGATAATCTCTCTATGCTTTTCTCCAAGGATGATATATTTGCTACTGAGGCGATTAAACCAATGAACAAAGCAAAAGAGAAAATCCTAGAGAGTAACCTGTTTGACGATAACATTGACATTTTTGCGGATCTCACCATAAAACCAAAAGAAAAGACCAAGAAAAAGGTGGAACAAAAATCCATATTTGATGATGATATGGGTAAGTGTCTAATGTCTTGCTGCTAATCTCATAATATCATCCTGAGTTGCATTCACTAGAGATGTTTTAGAACCCCTTACTTTTTTTAACTTTTCAACTGCTCTGAAATCTCTGGTCATCTTTGAATTTTAACCTTGGATGAGAACTTCCTAGATTTGTAAACTTGCGTGACCTTTAAATGGTTTAGGAGAATGTATAAAGTTCTTCTGAGACATGGAATAGTTTAATTCTTGTAGGGATTTTCTCACCTGTGGAAATTAGAAAACTCTTGTCTGGAGTAAGAGACTAATCTCATGTTGCTATGGCTCTGAGATACATTCTCTGTTTCATTTTGCATTTCAATTTTTCATCTGAATCACTGATATGAAGAAATTAGCATCTCTTCGCACTCTACCTTCACTATTCTATTGACTGGCTTGTAACCCATAGGATTTTGTTTATATCCACATATACTCAGAATGATTTATAAATGCTACACTGGAGAGCAAAAGTTCATCACGTATAATTTTTGAAAAAGCAGCATATAGTAATGTGAAATGATGCAAAGCACACTCTCTGCTTGTTCTTCATCAAGTGAAGGTATTGAAAGCACTTTGATCCCTGACTGTGTCTGTCCTCAAGATCTTCATGTTTATAGCAGTTCTTTGGGATTGCATGTATTTTGTTTCCTCTAAGACAAAAAATTCCCTTCTCTAGCTTTGATTCTCGTCAGTCTTCACTCTTCCTAACCTATTCAAATTGAATCTGACTTAGCAGTTTTGCTTGGACTGCTGTTAGGCATTTCAGCTTGATGGAGTGACCTGGTTGATGTCTGTAAATGTGTCAGAAAACTTGCCAGAGAATGAACATCTTGAGATTTCAAAACCTTCTGAAACTGATACCAAAAAAAAAAAAAAGACTTAAAATGTGTGTGGGCAAGGTATTTGAAATATGTATTGTATGATTAAAATAGCTTATCTTAATAATTTACATTTTTTCATGTAGCCTATAAGAAATGAAAGAATTTCCCAAACAGCTACCCCTTCCAAATATTTCAGCACAAAACTTCAGACATGTTGAGGGGGGGGAAAAAAAAAAAAAAAAAAAAAAAGGTCTGCCTGAAAGTGAGGATGCCCTGCTGGTAGTACAATAGTAGAACTGGCACTTGCCTATGCTTCAGGTTAAGGGTTGGCTTAAGTGATCATGGTAGCACTTGATAAGGGCTGTATATTGTTGTCTTGGGAGTTCCTTTCTGCTGCAAATAAAATATAAAAACTGGGTGTAGGTTGGGGGGTGGGGGAGACTGCAGGCTGCTTTCCTTTATCCTACTGCAGCTTCTAGTGGCTATTTACTACATTTGTGTTAGACTTGTAGTGGCAGTATTAGAAAATCTTTCTCAGGTCTTTATCTTCCTAGCCTCCTTGGTGACCTTATGGCTGATGACACAAACATCTTGATGTCACCTCTGCCTGTCTGCAAAACAGTGACTGAGCTCCTTTGTGCATTGACAAATACTGTTTTCCCTGGCCAGAACTTTCCTATTCCTTTAGCCTTGTTATAAAATGGGAGTGATACCTCTACTGCTTATAGCACTCACTGTACCTTCTCTCTGCTGTGAATCTAATCCATGTGATGATAGCTTCTTGCTTTGGAGTGATGCCATTAGGGGATTACTCTGTTTTACTGCCTTTCTAAACTGCTCTTGTGCTGAAATGCTGTCCTGGATTACCCCTGTGTAATCCCTATGATCAGCACAGTTGCAGACACATGCTGGAGTGGAAGAAGCAGCACAAAGAGAAAGTCAAGCACATTGCAATAGGCCACTTTGTGCTTAGCCTCTGCTCAAAGTTAGGATACATACTGAAGGCTGAAATACTAGCTTTTATACTCTGAACTAGTAAATGGCTACTAAGCTCTGTATAAGACCTGTGTTTTCTTGACAGGAATTCAAGACCAGTTATGTGCTACTTACATTGGCCTTGTGGATCACTAGTGATCCACATATCTGTCTTGTAGGTTTTTTTATCTCATCATAATCCAACCCCATGATCTGAGTATCCTAGAGTTAAAAAACTTAGCATACAGGAAGATATATCATACTGTGTATGCCCAGGAAACTACAGGGCAACACTTCAGCATGTGCATGGTAGCAGCTCCATCTCTTTCCATGAGCACAGTCCTAGACATAAGCAGCACTAACCACAGCATGAACTGCAGGTCCATGAGCTGGCACAGGGTATCTGGGTTGGAGGGTTTCATTTTTATCTGTTGTTATCCTTCAGGAGAGAACTCTGCCTTAATAGCAACATGATATTTTTCCACTTTGTGGTCCTAGTTATTCTTAAGAGAAATGCTTATATTGAGGAAGGTGGTGGGATATCTTGATTCAGGACTGTAGACAGACTTTTGAGTATTTAGCAGGATGGCAGTTGCTGTCTGCCTCCTTGCTTCTTAGAATCTTAGTCTGTTCTCACGTGATTTATGCTATGTTCATATTGCACTGTAAAGACTCCCCTATGGAGATGTCACAACAGTAGTTGCTAGCAAGTACCATCTCTTCCTGTTCTGATTTTCTCTATCGAGAGCCTAACAGCTCTTGGATCTCACAGGTTCCTCTAATGCTAATGCTCTAAATAAAAGGGATGTTCTCTGGCACTTGCACTATGGAATTTATTGTGAAGTTTTAATTTATTAGCACTTCTCAAATGCTTATGAGAGTTTGAACATGTTATAAAGTACAAGTATTATGCTGTTCTACTGAGAAGAAAAAAAAAATCTTAATTTGACTTGCAGCTAACAGCTCCCACATATGTCCTTACATCTAGAATTGCAAGCAGCAGGAAAGCATTTGTTTATCACAGAATGTTCTTGGCAATCACTTCACATTAAAATCCCCTTTTTTTTTTTTTTTTTTTTTTTTTTTTTTTTTTTTTTTTTTAGATGATATCTTCTCTAGCAGCCAAGTCAAGATACCCACTCCTAAAAGCAAATCTTCTCAAGCAGCCTCAGAAGCAAAATCTGAAAGCAAGACACTGAGCACATTCGATGACCCTCTGAATGCCTTTGGAGGCCAGTAGCCAAGGGGAGTATGTTGCAGAGAGGAGGCGTGCCTTCCTCCCTTATGCCCTGTCCAGTACTAATACTCTGGATTCTCTAACGTGGTAGAGCTTAAGTGAGATGGCTGTGGATATTTAAGATTACCCATTTAAAATGGTTAGTATTCTCTTGTGCTGGGTCTAATTGCACTAAATGATATATTTTTTTTTTTTTAAAAAAGACAGTAAATGCCTGCTATCTTGTTTCCGTGGTGCCCAGATGAATATAGCCTGTGCAATACCTGCAATGAAGTAATCTATTATACAAAGTATAGTTTGTTTTATTGAACAGATCTATAGAGAAAATAATTGATAAATAGTAAATGGAGTCTGTTAAACCAGATCTGTCTGTATGCCTTACTTTCCTCTTTACCACTTGCTAAGAACACCTGTATCATGACTTGAAAACAACTAAAACCACTACCATGCCTTGTCCGGGTCAGCTGCCAATTTACTGAGCTATTGTTAGGGTAAGGCTGGGCTCTTGCCATGTACAGTGGCTCCTCTTATGGAGTCAAGCAGTTAACAAATCTTTGTGCAGGACTTCACACCAGCCAGAGATAAGGTATTTCATATTGGCAGCTAATGTGGTATATAAAAATAAAATTGGTTAAAACTTCTCTACCAGAAAGTGTGTTACAGATGAGCACCTAGTGCTCCATGAAAACAACAGAAACCTAACATTGGCTTCTGGTCAAGCTGCAAGACACTAAGCTGCATCTTTCACCTGCCTGGATTTGCTGGAGTTTGGCAAATAGCACTCCCCAAGAAGTCCATCTGTACTGACAATGCTTGGTCACTTCCAGATTAACACAAGCATGTGTGCTTACCTTAGTTCAGAGACTCGCTTGTGCCCAAAGGCTTGCTGTCTGCTTTCCTTTGTCATCTGTAACACGTTTACAGGAGGGTGCTATTTTGTGGAATCAAACTTTTAACTGTCTGATGCATTTGACTTAACCTTCTTGCTTCCTGTATTTTCTCGATTGCCCTTCTGGAACTGATGCCGTTAACCATACTTGATAGCCAGTGGCAGACACTTGCTCTCCTGCGTGTACACAAGCAGAGCAAATGCATAAAGATAAACGTTTCTCTTATTTTTACTAGTGACCGCTTGCAATTCTGACTTTAAAACTAGTTGTGCTGTTTTTATGATAGCGATGTACTACTTTATCTTCAACTCCTAAGAATGTTCTGCTCTCTGTGAATTTAAACGATGTGATCAGAGGACTTCTTTTGAGAGCAATTCCCACTTTTACTGAAGCCCTTATTCTCAGACATCTGTACTTGTTTCTCAAGTTGGATTTACTTTATCAGACACAGTAAATACTACAGCTGAAGCATTTAGCACTAATGAGGGTAAAGCAGAAGGAAAGGTTGGAAGGAGTAAAGAAGAAACATTGGGTATTGATCTGCACCATAGGTGGGCCTAGCAATGATTCATGTTAAGTGGGGGATAAGTTGGGAGTAGCAGCTTGGAAAAGAATGTGGGAGCTATTTGCAAATGGGTCTCTACCGTGAGAGCGCTTGCACTTTATTTATAGGCATTACATCTGCTGCATACGCCTTGTACATGTTTTGGACTGCTTCTTTACTTCTTCTGTGGTTAGAAGGGCTTTGAAGACATGCTGGGGGAAAGAGGAAAAGGTGGTGATTTCTTCTATTTCTTTTTTTGTATCTTCCTTTCTTCTTCGCCTCTCATACTAATAACTTCTGTTAGCGTTACAGAGAGTGCTGTTTGCAAGCCAGGAACCCTGGGGCCCAAAAGCTGTTAGAGTAGAAGAGGGAGGGGAAAAAAAAAACCAAACAAACTCCTGCCTTAAAGTGTTTCTCAGACTTCAGTGTGAAATCTCAGTAGAGGTCTTAATAGAAGCTTACACCAGAGTATAGAACGAAACCTTTCCTCCCCGACAAGTCCTTCCAAATTGGCCCAGCAAAAGTCTCTTCCCCCTATTAAAATGCATGGTCCCCAGTTACCTCCCTCTAACATCCTGTGAATCCTGGGCTAGGCAGTTCACTTTTAGGAGGGCTCAGTCTGAGAGGTGGCTTTTTAAACTGAGTTACGGCTTGGTGTGTTTCTCTGCAATTTGATAAACCCCAGTGGCTTTTTCTGGGAAGGGCAGAGCTGGAGGGCCAGCATTAGCAGAGCCCAGGACTGGCTCAGTACCCTCATCCGACAGCTCCCCCACGGTATTTGTTCCAAGGGGCCAAACTGCTAGGCCTGAAACCTCACAGCTAGAGTCAGGTTAAGTCTTGCATAATTTAAAACCTAAATGGAAAGTAAAGCGGTTAATGTAATTAGCACTTCCTAATAACCTAAGCTTGTTTTCTCTAGCGTTTCTCCCCCAGACTGTGATCGCCTCAGAGAAGCCCTGCTCCTGGAGACTGACCTGACCACCTTATGTTTAAGCAGGAGCAGAGGCACGTGTGTCCTTGAGTAAAGTTCCCGAGAGCAGCCGGGGCTGCCCCGGGCCCGCGTCCTGGCCGAGGCCCGCACGGGCTGGAGTCGTCCCGCTGCCGGCGCCGCGCTGATTCCCAGGGGCAGTTCCAGTTCCTGCGCGCCTCTCGAGGTATCAGTGCTGGCTTTGCACATTTTCCCAGGAAAGGCCGACGGGGCGCAGGGAGCACCTGGGCCGGGACGAGCTGCTGGAGACGACCCCGCCAGCCTTGCCCTTCCCCGCCTGCCCCCTGACGCCGGCGGCGGGAGGCCGCAGGCTGCCTTCAGCCCCGCCCTCGTCAGACTACACGTTCCAGGAGTCGCCGCGGCTGTCACGTGGCAGCCGTTGTTCGCGGCGGGGGCGTTGCATCCGGGCCCTTCGCTGCGCACGCTCCACCGCCCCGCGTCTTAACGACCACAACAAGCGAGAGTGGCCCGGCCCGGCGGACACCCGCCTCTGGCGGCGGCAGGAGCACCGCCCCTCCGGGGAGCTGATTGGATGAACTGCATGAGAACGGGCATCTTATTGGCTCGTAGCGGGACGCCCGGCGGGGATATCATAAAGACTAGGTAGGCGCGGAGGCTGCCGGGGAGCGACTGGCGGCGCGGGCGGCTCCCGCTGTCATGAGGCCCGCCGGGGCTGGCGAGCTCCTGTGAGGCACGGCGGGCGGGGCTGTGCGGAGGGGGAGAGGAGCCGCGTCTCCCCCCGAGCGGGCTGGCGGCGGCAGGTGAGATGAGACCCCACCCTCCCTTCCTCCTCCCCTTGCGGACCGTCTCGGCGGCCTCCCTCGGGGACCCAGCGGCGGCATTGCCGATAGCGGCGGGGGGAGAGGGGCGGTGCTCTAACTCCTTCGCTCCCCCGGTTCTGCTGGCGTGAAGTGCGTCCCTGGAGGGAAGGGGGACGGTTCTCCCCCGACGGTGGGCTGGGAGTATGGCTGGAATGGGCGGCGAGGCCCCGTGTCCTGCCCGGGGTGTGATGCCGCCCCGAGGCTCTGTGGTGGCGGGGGGGTTGGTGAGCAACTGTTCTCGCTCCTTTGTTTGCGGGCGCTCCGCTCTGCTGGCCTGGGTCCGCCCTGCCGCCCGGTGCGGGGGGCCGCGCTGAGGCACGGGCTGGACCAGGCCGACGGGAGCGTGGCGCTGTCGGGGCTGGGGCAAAGCTGCTGTTCCCTCCTCCGCGTTCCCCGAGCCACGACGAGACCCTCATTTTTTATCTCCTTCTGGAGTTTTTCTCTAGCTCTGACTCTGCCGAGGGCTCAGCCTTTGTCACGAGGCTTTGGGCGTTAATATCGCAGGTCGGATTATCGTGTCTCTTTAAAACAAAAGTAATAAAGGTAGTAGGTAGGATCTGGAATGCTGACTGAGAATCCTAAAACTGTGATGTTACAAACATCGTTTCTGGTTATCCGTTGCACTACCTAGATAGTAATGTACTGCTTCTTAATAGCTATTTTATTGTTCATCAAGAATAAATTAAAGGTCTCTAACAGCTACGTTCAGACGCTGCTAGAACTATGCTTGTTTGCTTTATAGGTGAAAAATCCCAAACATGAACAGCAGTGTACCACAACTGTCCTCAAAGCTGACTTGGCTAGAAGTGGAATGTAGTTTCCTGACAGATCTTCTTACAAGGAAGTTGTAAATCCTTTGTAATGGCCAACAAGAAAGAGCCTCCTTTTTTCAATGAAGATAATATGGGACCATTTCACTACAAGCTTCCTTTTTATGAAACTATGGAGCTCTTCATTGAAACGCTCACAGGAACATGCTTTGAACTGCGAGTTTCCCCCTTTGAAACAGTTATTTCTGTGAAAGCTAAAATTCAAAGACTGGAAGGTACTCTTCTCTCTTATTTCAGTGTAAATGTTATCACTTTAGGGCAAGTCTCGTTATAAAAAATTATAATTTCTAAAATCAAACCAGATAATTCAAATTATTTCTTCAGTAGTACATATACAAATTAGGTGCTAGTTTCATGGCTTAGGTTTAATTGGAATTGCATTGGTTTTCTGTTCTTTCCTTTTTCCTATGAGTTTGTGGCTTAGACCTCACCGAAATTAGTATTTTTGCACTTGTTTTCTTTTTTTTTTTTTTTGCCTTTTTTGTGTATTGTTATTAAGATAAATCTTAAAAAGTTTATGATAAATCTTTAATTGATTTGGTATTATATGGGATATCATTCTTGGTGTTGAAAAGATTCTCTGACATAAGTTGTTAATTAGCAAGCCTATAAACTCGAGCTTTGTGGTGTGTCTATGTAGCAACTATCAGCATTTTTTTAAATTAAGTGCTATGGTTGTTGATTCTTAGATTAGTCAGTTTATGGTTTGTTTAAGATACTGCAGTCACAAGAGCAACTGCAGTGCAGGCAGATCCCAAAGGGAGCCTGAAGTTGCTGATTTGAATTTTGTTTAGGTGAGTGATCTTTTGCTGGTAGAGGTCTGACCAATGCTTTGTCTTAAAGTGATGAACTTGGCACATCTTGCAGAGGAAAACCTCCTTTAAGTTAGGAGGCCACTGGTGCTAGTGCAAGGAGAAAAGGTGTAGGTTAGTTCTCTCTCACCCCTTTGCTCTAGGACAACAATGATCCTGTGTGAAAGAGCATGATTTGAAATATGTATGTACACATATCTGGAAGCATTGCATCCTTTTTTTCTCACTATGGTGGAGTAAAAAACTGTAGTTGTAAAAGCTGAGAGTACTGGAGCCTCTGATTTTAAGCACGGGGATCCTCTCTCCCCTGAGTATACCCACACACGATTTTCATGCTTCTGTCAGTGTGGAACCTGCCCTCGGGGAGATGTACTATGATGCTTCAGGCTTGCATCTAAGGTACGCTCAGCCTCTTGCAGAAACCTACCCTAATGGACAGGGAATAAAAATAGCTGGCACAAGTCTTAAAACTATAGAAGCACTGCAGCTATAGGAGTAACTTTTTGTTAATAAGGTCCCGTAGTAGAAGCTCCACCATGCAGGTAACTAGAACCTATATCAGTGTAGCTATATTATTGCCGCTACGTGGAAATGTTTTTATTTCTTGTGGATGTCCCATAATTAAGCACAAGTTGGAGAGTGTGTTGAGATGCTCCCGGAGGCTAGAGGTGAAACAAGAAAGAGTTTTTCTTCTCCATGACTGAATGTAGGCGTAGGAGAGATCCAAACAGCTATGTGACAGAATGCTAACTGAAAGTGAATTAAAAGGGTGCATAAGCAATGCAGTACAGGAGTAGGCAGGCTGTCTGGGCAGTACAAGTGAACGAGTGAGCTTTAAAGGATGTATGGAGAAATGAGTGGGAGATGTGAGAAAGAGGAATTTGAATTTCTTGTAGTCCAAACTGCTAGATTGTGAATAGATGCATCTAATTATACCTATAGTTTATTATTGTACACTGGATGTGCCTAGCTTACGAAAAGTATCTTAATTTCTTACTGGAAGAATAGCTCAATAATAAAGTTATAATGTTGTTTATTCAGAATTTTGTTGACATGCAGGATGGTAAGCTAATTAATGGCTTGGGTGCCTGTTGTATAGACTTAATTATTAAATAAATTTCATTAAAACATGGAAGATAAGGGTTTACTGGTGCTTATCATTGAATTGTTAGAAGTCAGTTGCAATACCTTGCTACTCCAGAAAGAGGTTAAAATATCTGTAATGTCCTGATTTATATGATTTATGGGAGGCAGAATGAAAACTGATTGATTGGTTATGTGTGAAGGGGATAGATACACAATGGCCAATTCATTTTATGTTGCATTTAGGGTTGTTATTGCATGTAAAAAAACAACTTAACTTTGTCACTGAAAAAGTTCCTATTACAGTGCCCAAGTTCCAGCAATTAGTCACCCAGATGGGGTGAAATATCCTAATATAATTTTGCTGTTGTGATTTAGCAGGGGAAGCAGAAAGCATAAAACTCTTCCTACTTCTGCTGTGGTTTATCGCTTATTGTTACTGTATCATCTCAGCTTTCATGGGATGTGAACCTCTCACTTAAGCTGCCCTTCTGGCTGGAGAATGCCCCCTTCACTGCTGGGAGACTATATAGGGTCCCTAGTATGCGCATTGTCTCTGTGGACTCGCTTGGGTGTTGGGGATGATGGTATGTAATGCATACAAAAAGACAAGTTCAGGGAAAATGATCCCAGACCCGCGATCTCCAAAACCAAAATCTAGAATAGTATCAGAAATTAACAAATCTACTCAAATGTCTCCAATGCTTCTGGTTGTAAGAGGCTAATAATGTAACTACATGAAGACAAACTGATCTTCGTTAACAACTGGAATATCAATAGCAATAGATTATCTGCAAAGAAAGGATAATATGGATGGAGTGTTGGGAATTTTGTATACTTCTGTTACTGCTTGTCATTCTTGGTGCCTGTTTAATGATTTTATGTGGAAAAAGTTTTAGACAGCTGTAGTAGACATTGGTACCTTACTAGGAAAGAGCTCCAGAGCTCCAGGTTTCTGTTTGTAGTTAATTTCAGTCAGTAAAGAATATGGGTAAAAACTTATGAATGGACTCTAATGCATCTGAAATTGTATTGTGAACCTAGTTGTTAAGGCAGATCTGATGTGTGTTTGGATGTGATTCAGGTATTCGTACTCAGATATGTTCTATGAGAAGTAAGCACTTGGCATGCAAAAATTTAGATCTATTATAATTTTGACTTTGGAGCCACCTAGGGTGGCTTCTAGTCTGATTCACTGAATGACCTTTTTAAAATGCTACACTGGAGAAGAAATAGCTCCCTTTGTCTCTACTGGTGGCATAAAAGCTAGAATAGACACAGCCAGCAGCACTACCTACTCCATTGGTTTTACTTCTTGTGGACTGTTTGTATTGAATGTGTTGATGGACAGAATCATATGAAAGACTGATCTTTAACACATGAATGGTACTTAAAAAGAGCAGGATTTAACTGAAAGAGGAATAGTGTTTGTTTTTGTGGGTAGGTTTCGTGTTTGTTGGTTTTTTTGTCTATATATATATATTTATATA
>JANHGN010020112.1:0-10703 GCA_024605025.1 Megaceryle maxima
CCGCCCTCCCCCACCCCACCCGAAAAACAAAAACAACAGACACACCAAGCAGACACAAACCAAACACGCAAACAACCCACCCACCCACCCAAGACAAAAAAAACAAAAAAAAAACAACCCACAACCAAAACAACAACAAAAAAAACCCCTACTCTGCTCACAAGAATAAGGAAGCAATAGCTATCTGGAAACGCGTTTACTGGAAAACGGGAAAGCCTTTCCTGCCTGCAGAAAAAGTGATTAGGGGATTAAAAACGTAACTGTGTGGGGTTTTGCTGTTGTTGTTCTGCTTTTTGTTCTTATTTTTCCCCTATGGTCTGCAAGTAAAGAAGCTCTTTTTCCCTGTAGCGTGGATAGGTGAAAGTCTCTAACCAAATACATCAATAACGTGGATAGTGTAATTGTCATGCTGGTAAGCATTTCCTTATTGACGTGCACCACCGCGTTTACCCCCTAATCTTCGAAATGGATGTCAAAGTAGTTTCTGACATCTTTGGAGATGCTTGTCCCTCAGTAAGTAAAAAATGTGAACCTGTGGAAAGAGCTTGCTTTTGGGCCGAACATGAGAATTTCAGGTTTGTCTCCGAGTGGCAGAACGGATGGAGCAGCAGGATTACACTTGGCTGCGCAGTTTGGCATTGTTGTGACCTTGTTCAAACGCATTCTGATGTGCCGTGAGGAAGGTATAAAATTAGATTAAGGCTCCCAACAGCCCATCAAATTCCATCAGAGCCCCGTCTCTGGTCTCGGGCTTGTTTAAATCACTGACACTTCAGAACAAAATCCTGTCACCCCTCACCTTTCCGGGCAGATTTTTATGTTTGATTATATTAATAATTTAATATCTATTTCCTACTGGCCCTACCAACTGGGCAAATCAACCATCTTCCAACACGGGTGGGGGCTGTTATTTTTAGTTTGTTCGCTGGAACCAAATGTTCCAACACTCTCTGCTTTGAATCTCACTGCGGGTTGACTATACTTTGATATTTAAGACCGTTGGTTTTCCTTGTCAAACTACCTGTTACAGGAAGTGGCTCCCTTCGCTTGGCAAATCACTCTCAACAAAGTAGACGGAAGCATTTGCCTAAGTAAAGAAACGCTTCTAAAATGTTGCAGGGAAACACCTGAAATATAAACTGGTAAATCTACTGTAGATGCGACCCTTATGTTGATCCTAACGGCGTGCTCAGCTATTAACATAAGTAAGAGCTGATCAAAATTTGTCCTCGCGATAAATAGGCTTTGTCGGCATTTGCTGAACAGTTTTGGGGAGTTCCATATGCACTTTGTAAACAGCACTGAAAATGCTGGTCCGATTCAAATATCATTTAAATAGCCCCCCTTCCCCTTCCCAGCTGCAGTTCTGTAGCTACTGATTCGCTAACAGAGTACTTTAAAATACGTTTATATATTCCCCTCTCCCCTCCCCCTTTCCTCGCCGCTGCGTTGTCCGAGAGCTTCCAGCTGATATGACTACTGTGTCCATTTTAAAAACGCGTCCCTGTGTTTCTACAGGCTGACCAACATAAATGCATATAGCGCTAGGAAGAGACACAACAAAGTAGGTGGGAAAGGGAAAGGAAGAAATCCTCTCCTGTCAAGTGATGCCTCCTAAAGACTGAATTACACTAATTCAAACTGGCGCCCTTGAGATTATAATGCCATAGGCATTTATATGTATACGTAGGTACAGTCTGGTGTAGAAATGGTAACAGGAATTTTGAACTTCATGGCTGCAGATTTGGAAAGTTCTTACATCACTTGCGACTGGGCACCCGCACACTTGAGCCAAAACACTGCAGTGAATTAAGTGCCTGATCGCTGCGATCTTCTTTACAGGATTTTCTCTTACGGCGAGAGTACCCTCATGTACGATGACCTCCGGGGCTAGGGGCCGGCGACTGAACAATCATAAGTCAATTGACCTCTTCGCACAGAGAGGTTGAAATGCGTGAAAGGGGAGCGTCTAGAAGTAATAAAAGTCCGAGTTTTTCAGCTCCAAATAATTACATTCTCAGTAAAAGAATACGATCATTACGCACGACAGAAAGGGGCAAAATCCCGCTTGTATAGTGATTATTGTTATGTCAAGAAGCAGTAATGATTTGTTATAAAAATAGTGTTTGTTAGGAAGAATCGGAGTAAGCAGTCATCTAGAGAAACGTTCTCTGCGTCTATAAAGCCTGTCTTCGTGATGTTTTGTGTGCGGCTAACTCTCGTTTTTCTCAACTTTTTTTTCCTTTATTTCTTTTTTTCTTTTATTTTCTTTTATTTATTTTTTTTCCTTTTAATTATGCACATTGTTTCATACGTACCCTAATAACTTTCCAAAATTGCACGGAGAAATAAAAGAAATGTTATTTGTTTCCAGTATGTGCGCATCAATAAATTCAGTACTTCTTACTGTACGGTAACTTTTTATTAGATCAAACATTAGAGTTTCTAATTCCTCCACATTTGCAGTGCATCTTACTTGTTTTTTTCCTGGTTCTTGAAGAACGGCAATAAACTCTTTTTGACAGCTAAAGAAAACCTACAAAGCCAGAGTGCATTACTAACATCGTTCTTCGAATTAGGTGCATTTTCTTCGTACCGCTATTTATCTCTCTGTTAACAACGTCCAGCCGGACCAGTCTATTTAAGACAAGAGGGATCCTTGGTTCTATACGAGCAGAGGCACACGTACGAGAGAGGACAGTGAGAGAGCGGGGCAGCCCCGTTCTTCTCCGCTCCCCCTCGCCAGCCCCACTCGAGCAGAAGCACTGGCACGGACCGCGGGCTGCAGCCCAAGCCAGCGCTCCTCAAAAAGGATGGCAAAACCACAAGCAGTGAGCAGCAAAGCATTCCTCGCAAATGCGTACCTAGCCTCACACAATAACGCAACCTCTACAAAGATACTAAATATTAAGCAGGAAGCCCACGAACAGGGCGCAAGGAGTAGTTCGGGGTGGTCGGGAGCGGGGGAACGTGAGGCTTTTGCTCGCCACGAGTGCGCTCGGGAGGCTTCATTTTGTTGCCGGATTACCAGGGTGAATGCGTCCGGGTTGTGCCAGTGCGATGGTTACCCTCCACTCCGCACGCCTCCGCGTACACCTTTCCGCGCACGCAGAGCCGCTGCCTCGAGACAGCGGGGAAACCTTCTCGACACCTCACCGACCTCTTTCCGCAGAGCTAGGCCGACGGGATTTCCGCGGTTACCGCGGCCGATCTGCCCCGCTGCCCCCGCACCTTCCCGGGAGATGCCCTTCGCCTCCCGCTCTGTGCCTGGGCAGCGCGGGTCGGCGCTCTGTCACGGCGGCTCTCTCCAGGAAGCGGCGGAGGCCTTTTCTGTCCTTCACCAACCGCTTCGTGGCTTTTACTCATTTATTTATTCTTAAACGCAGATGGATTTATAAACCCCGCCGAGAGAGACGGTGGAAGCGCGGCTGCGATTCTCTAGCGCGGCCGGAGACAGGTTCCCCCGGCAGGCCCTCAAGTGCCCGCACGGTACCCCTCCTCTCCTCCACCCCAAAGTGCAGCCACCGTCTTTCCCCGCCCCGCGCCCGGCGTGTGGCGGCCGGGATTATTTTAAGACGCCCGAGGCGTCCGCCCCCTTCGGAGGAAGAGCCGCCGAATGTGATCAGAGCCTCCCCATCCACACAGGCGGGGAGCGCTACCGCCCTTCTGGCGGGGCAGAGCTTCCTGGTGCCATCCCTGACGCCTTCGACAGCAACAGGTGGGCGGGCGACGGGGTAGCGGGCCCCGACCCAAGCTCCAGCGCCTCTGCCGGACGCTGCGCCGCGGGCGGCGCCGGGACGGCGAAGCCGCGAGCACGGCACAGGCGCGGCCGCGGCCCCGGCTGGACGCGGGGTGAGGTGTGGGCTCCCGGCCGTCAGGGTCGGCCCCGGCAGTCCAGGTGGGGCTCGGCCTCTCTCCTGTGCGGTAGCCCTGCCTCTCCACCCTCCTCTCCTGCAGCCCCCATCAAGCCTTCTGAGTGTGCGGCCCAGGTTCCCCTGGCATCCTCCAGGCCACAGCACCTCCCCAAGGGAGCATCGTGATGGCTCAGGGGTCAGGCGCTGACCACTGGGGACATGTATCCGTTCTGCCCCTTTAGCCCCACATTGGCCTCCAGTGCTTTCCTGTGGGGCCCTCTCCGTCACCAGGGGATGACTAGGGCACCCATCTGCACCTTCAGCCTGCTCCACTTGTGGACCAATACTGATAACCAGCTGTCCCTATCCCTACTGTCAGTATCTCCCTGTGCCATCCCTTAGACACTGGGTCATCCGACCCTGGCCTGAGAGAACCACGCTCTGCCCCAGAGCTTCCAGAGGTCACGTCCACCTCATTAAGAGCACACAAAGGCACTGCAAATGCCATGGTCTACTTGCGCACAAACCCTTTGGAGGTGAAAGGACTATTAGGGTCACATTACATAAGGGAAGCAAATGTGAAAACAAGTTTACAAGCCTCGCTCAAAATAATTATTTTTCTACTTTAGATCTCCTAAGTAATGCACAAAAATCCTTGTGGACATGTCTGTATTAAGGCTCCAGAATTCACCTTAGTTATCAATTTCCTAAGGTGTGGTATGTGCTTAAAACTCCTTACTGTTAACACTGCATGCTGCTTCTTCATTAAGCAAACTGAAAAATAACACTCCATGGAATCCTCCTGGCAGGTTTACCAGCAAGCTTGATGCCTGCAGAGATGCTTATGCACAGCTTTTCCACAAAGCTGTCAGCTTCTTGCAGTCTGAGCTTTGCACCAAGTGCTCCTGAATGCCCTCTCATCCTAAAGATCATTGTTTGCAAAGGACTTTTTACCATCCCTCTGCCCAGCCCAGACCCTGACTTCCTAAACAGCTCAAATCTAACATCAATTGGCTGTTTGTGTTATCACTGTTGCTATCTGCATCAATCATGCAAACAAATCTTCAAAGGCAGCTGAGTTGCCAGTGACATCCCATTTTACAAAATAGAGAAGCTAACACCAGGAAACCATTAACAGAATGTGCAACTCCGGATCTCCACTTTTCAGCAGATGAGGTTGGTGGAGCTGTTCAAAACCCACCAAAACGGAGAACATAAATTCCTACCATAGTCATGAAATAAAATACAGTTCTCCACTTACTACAGAAGAGCAGAAATATAGGCTGAGGTGTTTTGGTTTGGTTTGGTGTGGGTTTTTTTGTTTTTTTTTTTTTTTTTTTTTTTGGGGGGGGGGGGGGGTTTTTTTTTTTGGTTGGGGGTTTTTTTTTTTTTTTTGTTTTGGGGGGTTTTTTTGTTTTTTTTTTTTTTTTTTTCATGTGAGAAATAAAAAGAAATATTTTCTTTTTTTTTTTTTTTTTTGTTTTGGGGTGGGGGCGGGTTTTTTTTTTTTCGTTGGGGTTTTTTTTGTTTTGTTTGTTTGGTGGGTTTTTTGGTTTTTTTTTTTTTATGTATACATGAGCAAAATAAAGATACATCTTCAAGAATAAGAGAAAACGAGACATAATAAGGAAAGATGAAGCACCTAAATTTGTACTATTTTGAAAGGAAGGTTGAGGGCATCCATTGTAGAGCTCAGTAAGAGCTTTAAAGCTAACTGGGAGAGAAGATGATGTTTTTTCCTTGGTGTTTGAATATGTCCATCACTAACATTTCCAGACAGAGCAGCTGTCTGGGAATTTGCTCTGCACTTCTGGGAACTGAAACACATGTAGCACATACAGAAATGACTGGTGGGGCAAAGGTGGCTCTTAGGATGCCTGCTGTTAGAGAAGCCAAATTAGATTTTTGTGTAATATATCAGCCCTGGAGGCCACTCCATGTTGCAGCAGTCTTCCTAGTGCTACTTATGGCCACTCTATACCTTACATTTTTTGTTGATTTCCTTCCCTTTGTGTCCCACACATAAGTAATGGTGCCTCTAGTCTATTGATGACTGATGGATACCAAAGAAGCAATATCAAGTGTGAATGAAGGTCTCTCCCAGAGACTCAGTCAAGCCTAGTCACTACATAGGCTATCACCTCTTCAAAAGGTCAAATTCCTCAGACCAGAGCATAGCAGCAGAGAGGACCATGAGTGGAGGAAGGTTTTGAAAGTGTTACTCAAGTCCTAGACCTGTGCACAAGGTTCCACTCAGTCTGGTAATGGGGGGATGTTCAGTGCATATTTCTGGGCTTAACTCAAATATCTTAACAATACCCCTGGGATGAAATATACCCTCTTTTATGAGCTCAGGAGTGGTAAAATAAGAACTTTGGTGAAGTATGCAGAGGTCATCCTAATTCATGAAAATGAAATGTGTTCCTTCCAAAAATGATTTACCATATTTTGTTACTGTATTTTTGGATGGCTATTATTTTCTGTACTTAATCTTTTATGGGGCTTTTTATGATTTTGTTAAATGGGAGTTCATTTATAGGGAACATTCTCCTTCTTCCTTCCCTGGTCAAGGCCCTAATAGGCAAAGTCAAATTGCATTTTTTATATTTGGATATGTGATTCATCTCTCAGAAATCTTTCAGATTCTGAAGGAAAAGAACCTCTCCTACAATGGTTACCAGGGACCAAATGAAAGGCAAACAAGTAATGTTGCTTGCTTTTATGTTTAGGGGACTCCTTGTGAATCCTGTTTGGAGAAAATCACATGGTACCTCAGAAGACCACACTGACACTATATCCTCATCTGTTTTGGGGGTTCTTAATTTAATTTCTTCAGTTCCACTTTACATCCACACCCAAGGATGCTGGCTTATGAGTAAACTGATGTGACCTTTAAGACTTTTTATTCTTGAACACTTGAATGAGGTTCATTACCTTACTCTGCACCCCCAGCAGTACAGGCAGTGAGGCTACCTATGTTCTTCCTTAAGATTTGCTGCTGCTAATCAAATCAGTGAATCACTCATGCCTGAAAGTGAGAGATGCAGAATTCATGGAGGACTCATGGTGATGAACTCCACCATACCTTCACAAAAACATATACTGGTGGTATAGTTGGCCTGTAAGTAAATTATAAGAGCAAAGAGCCACAGCAAGTTCTGTTGATGGTGAGCTGAATCTGGGCTTGCCATAGGCTTTCTAGATGACCATCCAGAGCAAAGAAGGTACCTTTGTTATTAAAAAATTCCTTGTACCATTACTGAAAAGGCAGCCAGAATTAGAAGGTAATGGGTCCTTTATTTCTGAGGCAAGCTCTGCTGAAGAGCTGATACTGAGCAGGAGGGGATCGTTCACACATCTGTCTCTGTAGCACAGTTAGAAGCTTCTGAGATGATTCCCCATAATTGCAGTTATAAAGAAAAATGAACTGTCTGATTTCAGAGCAAGCTCGAATTAAAACAAAAAATGTTTTAATTCTTTGACTGTGCAAGATTTTTCACTAAAAAACAAAGCCTTTACTGTCAGGTATTTCTTTGTTGTTTCCTCCCAGATATTAGATATGTAAGTATTAAGAGGGCTACTCTTTTTCTTTTTTTTTTTTTTCTCAGTAAAAAGATATAAAAATTGATGCATCACCCTTTTCATTAAGGAAGGAAGTGAGCAATGGATACAGGCTAAGGATATATCCATGGCAATTTTCTGTCATTTCACACAATACCAGAAGTGTACATAAAATGGAAAGTAGAGGCCAATAAAAGCAATTTTCTGACTCCTATTAGCTGCCAAGAGGAATCACAATATATGACTAGCCGGGAATCTGCAAGATTTCACACCTAATTCTACTGGACTTAAAATTTAATTTGCCATCAGAACAAAACCTCTAATTGCGAGCAGAAGCAGCTTATTATGTCTTCTATGTGACTCTGACTCACACATTGACCAAACTGTAAGGAAAGAATTTTCACTTGCATACAGATGATGATCCTGCTTGGATGTTCTGTACCTTAGAATTCTTCATGATTTGATAATAAGAAACAGAGTATGAGAGGAAATTATCTTCATCTGTTTCTCTCACCCATAAAGCCCAAAATAGACAAAGTGTCAGAGCAATTGTGTACCCTTGCACCTTCTTTAGTTAACTCTTGCACAGTCCTCAACCAGACAGCCGTTAAGGAAAAGAAATATACGGGAAGAGGAATTTTTATATCTCAGCTATCAGTGAAAGGCTTGAAGTAAATAGAGGAGGAAAACATAGAAAACCAGTAGAATTAGTAGTCAGAAGAGTAAAGGGAAAAAAAGAAGGGCGCCTACTGAGACTTCTCTCTCCAGACACTCGTGATCAAAGCCCACCACTGCCATTAGGCAATCAATCTGCAGTTGCATACATAAAACTTTGGCAGTGTATAGTCTCCACTGCTTTCAACAGAGGCTTTAGACATCTGAAACTGGGCACTATCCCAAAATTTAGATCCAGTTGCACTATGCATTCCAGAAAAGACAGCACCAAATCAGAGGCCCTCTTTTACCCATGTTACTTTCAAGTTGCAGTGTATGAGAAGTTATGCTCCAACCCGCACATTTAACCTCTTGGGCTGGCTATGTTTGTGTCCTCCTGCTTCATCAAATGGCACACACTGCTCATAGGCAATTACTGCCTAAATGCATTGTTGTTTTAGGCAAGATTACTGAAAATGTATGCCTCTCCTTCCTCACTAATTCCTTTCAGAATCATTCAATCATCAACAGTAAATAGAAATATACTTTGGCATAACATTTTCTAAGTGTAATGCAACTTGGTTTGTAAGATGAGTGACCCTGAATTTCCTTATTTGTACTGCTTTTCAGCTTTTAAACCTCCATGTCTCTTGTCTTGTTGGGACATTCTCCTGCTCTATTCAAAATCGGTCTTAGCAGCCAGGCAAAGTTTTAGCAGCTTCCTATTGTCACTTCACAGTTTTATCAAGCAGCTGCACTGGCTTTTCTTGCAGGGAGAAGAATTCAAAGGAATTCTGCAGTCACAATTGGACCACAGACGACAGCCTCAATTACTTAATCCTGATCTATTTACCTCTATCTCTAGATGCTTCTGTCTTCATCTGATTAAACACCTCTTTAGAGATAACTTAATCTCACTGTATCTGAAGAATACAGAAGCTGTCCTACATTTACAAAGTATTACAATTCCAGAATACTCAGTTTCTTAATACTCTAGCTATCTTTCATTCTGCTATGAAAAAAAAAAAAAAAAGAAAAAAAAAAAAAAAAGAAGAAAGAAGAAGCTGTGACTATAGAGATACAAGATATTTGCTGAACTCTTCCACATTCACATAAATGCTATGTGGAATGTGCAGTCTCCCATGAAATTCTGCAGGAGAGATCCTTCTACATGAAAAAGTCAAAGACCAAGCACCTCTTAATAGGATATACATAGATGTATGGTTAGATCCAGAGCATGCCCATGAAATCTTCTGTGTATTTATACTCCCTCTTGGATAACCTCATGGTTCCTATTGTTAAACCCTTGGCATCTTAAAAGGCATCTTGCTTTCCAGTGTCTGGGTCTTCTTCCTTTCTTTTTTCTTCTCTCTTTTCTGTACAAGGGCCCCTTGTCTTCAATCAGCTCCCACCCTCCCCCTCAAATGAAAATCTCTCCATACTTCTTTGTGCACCAGCACAAGGCCCATGCCATGCTTCTAAAGGCCAGGAATAGTGCCATAGTATCTCTGAGTGATTGTTGCAATATCCATGGAGAATACCCCACCTTGGTCATAGGCGTTCACAAAGCCATGCACGTTAAGATACATGCTGATATGCTTTTTACTTTCACCGTAATTTAAACAGAAGAATTAGGTGAATGTTCTTGACTATATGGTGTTTCTTCTTGTTGTTGAGAAGCTGAAGCCCAAGATTTCAAGGCAAATCCAGACAAGGAATCACACACAGAGAGATTTATCTTACACAAAGGCCTATGTTTTAAGAGAATTAAAACTTGCAGAAAATATTTTGTCTGAGCAGATCTATGAGGCAAGTCTTTGGTACAGGCAGTGCTGCCTATTAAAATTAAACACACACATAACCTTACTTTGACTAGTATATCTACAGAGCTCCAAGCAGCATTTCCTTTCCTAAAACCTTGAGCTCCCCTTCAAAGTCCAGACATCACACAAGTACCTTCAGTGCATATCCAAAGACTAGAATACTGCTCAGGATGTGGATACTTGCCCATCTTGAGTGAGTGGAGAAATACTGCTTCAGCTTATGCCCAAACCTGCACCTGAGGCATGTAAACAACTGTTACAAGACATGCTCTGAAATGTTAAGAGATTTCAGTTTTGCTTCAGTCTTAACAACTGAGAACAGTTCTATCCTTTAATGTTACAAGGGATGTTTCTGTTTCCATCAAGTCAACAACAGAATTCTCATTAACTTCAGCATTAAATGGAAATATTCACTGATCAACTATCAGGGGAAGAAGATGTGGTAAAAGTCAGAGAATTGTAAATGTCTACACACAAAAGCTTGATCCAAATGTCCCAAGATGATGGAAATTCCAGTCTGAATCCAAGCTGTGCAGTTAAGGAAAAGCTTTATTCATAGCCCTTTAAAAAATTAACTACTGATTTTCTGCAGCTATGATTTTGTATAAGGAAATCTTAATCCTTAAGACATTGACATTTTTCCACTTTCCCAGGCAAACTATCAGAGCACAGCTCTGATAGTTAAAAACTATCCTGGGCAAGCTGGAATTTGTAGGAAATAAGATAATTGCTGTATTAATTAATATAGATAATTAAACAATTTAGTTAATTTACAGTTTCTAATTATATGCTGCTATATGTTATTTTTCTG
>JANHGN010020113.1:0-93368 GCA_024605025.1 Megaceryle maxima
CGCGGGGCCGCCGGGGGGGCCGCCGCCGCCGCCGGCCGTTGCTGCCGCGTCTCGCCGCCCGCCCCCGGCGGCGGCGCTGGGGGAGCTGGAGGCGCTGAACCTGAGCGGGCGGGGGCTGGAGGAGCTGCCCGAGGAGGTGGGCGCCGCCCTGAGCGGGCTGCGGGTGCTCAGCCTGCGGCGCAACCGGCTGGGCCGCCTGCCCGCCGCCGCCCTGCGCCACCTGGGCCGCCTGGCCGAGCTCGATCTCAGCCACAACCGGCTGCGGGGCCTGGGGGACGGCGGGGCGCTGGCGGGGCTGCGGGACCTGCGCAAGCTCAGCCTCAGCCACAACGAGCTGGGCGCCGAGGGCCCGGGCCTGCCTCCCCGCCTCGCCGAGCTGGACCGCCTCGAGGAGCTCGACCTCAGCTTCAACCGCCTCCGCCGCCTGCCCGAGGGCCTGGGCCGCCTGCGGCACCTCCGCGCCCTCGACGTCGACCACAACCTGCTGCCCTCCTTCCCCGCCCCGTTGCTGGAGCTGGCCGCCCTGGAGGAGCTCGACTGCTCTGGCAACCGCCACCTCGGGGCCCTGCCCGAGGGCATCGCCGCACTCCGCCGCCTCAAGATCCTCTGGCTGAGCGGCACTGGGCTGGCAGCTCTGCCCGAGGGTCTGTGCCAGCTGAGCGCCCTAGAGAGCCTCATGCTCGACGGCAACCGGCTGCAGGCCCTGCCTGCCGGCTTTGGCAGCTTGCAGCGGCTCAAGATGTTGAACCTCTCCTCCAATCTACTGGGGGAGTTCCCTGCTGTTATCTTGGCACTGCCTAGTCTGGAGGAGCTCTACCTGAGCCGCAACCAGCTCACTCTGCTGCCCCCTCGCCTCTGTCAGCTCCACCAGCTCCGCACCCTCTGGCTGGACAACAACCGCATTCGCTACCTGCCTGACTCCATCGTGCTTCTCCACAGCCTGGAGGAGCTGGTCCTGCAAGGCAACCAGATTGCCATCCTGCCCGAGGGCTTTGGGCAGCTTTCCCGAGTCACCCTGTGGAAGATCAAAGACAATCCCCTCATCCAGCCCCCCTACGAGGTATGCATGAAAGGCATCCCTTACATTGCAGCCTACCAGCAGGAGCTGGCCCATTCCCAGCCTGCCCTCAAACCTCGCCTCAAGCTGGTCCTCATGGGCCTAAAGGATGCGGGAAAGACCCTGCTGAGACGATGCCTCATGGAGGAGGATGGGCTGAGGGAGGATGTGGGGAGTCTGGATGCAGGGAGCACCCAGCTCAGAGGGTGCCCTGTGCAGCAGCAGGACATGGGGAAAGTGCCAGTTGGGTGTTGTCCCTTCCCAGAGCTTCAGGATGCTTCCTCAGCACGTGTACCTGACATGCATCAGCTGGAACATCCCGTTGAGCGGCAGGATGTCCCTTCTCATGTGTCCCCCTCTCGCCGAGTGAAAGGGGAAACGCCATGCCCTGCACCGTCACTGCCACTGAATGCTCCCCAAGTACCATCAGGACTGGGATTGTCAGGAGGCAGCAAGGGCATTGAGGTGATGGACTGGACAGCAGATGCGGAGAGGGGCCTGACATTTATTGTGTATGAGCTGGCAGGGGACCCGAGCTACGATGTGATCCAGTCTTTCTTCCTCTCACCTGGAGCCCTGTATGTGCTGGTGGTGAATTTGAGTGCCTACATCCCTCAGCACTTCTACCCCTCTGTGGGCTATTTCTTGCACTGGCTTGGTTCCAAGGTGCCCCATGCTGTGGTGTGCATGGTGGGAACCCATGCAGACCTCTGTGCGGAGCGGGAGTTGGAAGAGAAGTGCCTGGATATCCATCACCAGATTGCTCAGCAGGAGAAGAGGGATGCTGAGGGACTCCAGAGCTTGGTCCAGCAGGTGGATGAGGCTCTGGGACAGGACTTTGACCTGCGCTGCTCCAGCCCGCACGCTGCCTTTTATGGTGTCTCGGATAAGAACTTGCGGCGAAAGAAAGCTCAATTTCAGTACCTTCTCAACCACCGCCCACAGATCCTCTCTCCAGTGCTGCCTTTCAGCTGCTGGGACCGTTGCCAAGTGCGTCGCCTGCGGGACAAGCTCCTCTCAGTGGCTGAGCACCGGGATATCTTTCCAAACCTGCATCGGGTGTTGCCCAAATCCTGGCAAGTGCTGGAGGAGCTGCATTTCCAGCCACAAGCTCAGCAGCTCTGGCTTAGCTGGTGGGACTCTGCCCGCTTAGGCTTGCAGGCAGGTCTTACTGAAGATCGGCTCCAGAGTGCCCTGTCCTACCTGCATGAGAGTGGGAAGCTGCTCTACTTCGAGGAGCACCTCACCCTGCGAGAGTATGTGTTCCACAACCTGCCACGGCTCATTGACATCCTCAATGTCTTCTGCCAGCGGGATGCCACCGTGCTGCTCCAGAAGCTGCTCAGTGACACCCACATTGATGAACTGAGGGCCACTCAGCTCCATCATTATGTAGAGGGCTTCTTGCTGCACGGTCTCCTCCCTGCCCACATTATCCGTCTCCTTCTTAAGCCCCATGTCCAGAGCCGGGAGGATCTACAGCTCATCCTGGAGCTGCTGGAGAAGATGGGGCTCTGTTACTGTGTCAACAAACCCAAATGCAAGCCCCTGAATGGGGCGGCTGCTTGGTACAAGTTTCCCTGCTACGTGAAAAATGAGGTGCCCCATGCGGAGGCGTGGATCAATGGCGCCAGTCTGAGCGGACAGTCCTTCGTGGTGGAGCAGCTGCAGATTGAATATAGCTTTCCCTTCATTTTCCCACCCGGCTTGTTTGCACGCTACAGTGTCCAGATTAACAACCACGTGGTTCAGAGGTCCGATGGCAAATACCAGATCTATGCCTACCGGGGAAAGGTGCCCGTGGTGGTGAGTTACCAGCCTGCCAGGGGAGCTCTGCAGCCAGATACTCTGTCTATTGCTAGTCACGCGTCCCTACCAAATATCTGGACGGCTTGGCAAGCTATCACCCCTTTAGTGGAAGAACTGAATGTCCTGCTCCAGGAGTGGCCGGGCCTGTACTACACTGTGCATGTCCTCTGTTCAAAGTGCCTTAAAAGAGGGTCACCCAACCCCCACACTTTTCCAGGTAAGACACAGCCCACCTTCCCTTTTATCTCTTCTGGAGCTTTGCACCTTCTGGAAGGGAGTTTTATGGTGTTAGTCTTTGCTCTTTTTCTTTTATGTATTTTTTTTTTTTCTTTCTTCTCTGCTCTAGCTCCCTTCCTTGGTGACTTGAGTCATAAGAGAAAATATTAGGGTAGCTCCAAGGAGACAGGCTTAAAATAACCCTCTTCTGAGATGAGGGGGGTATTACAACCCCCTTTTTCCATGTCTTTTCTCTCTGCTTTTTGGGGTTTGTCCCTGAGTGTCGGCAGTGCCATTGTTGAAAAGGCGCTGACTTGGCCTTCTCCTGGTTTTTATGCCTTTGAATGGCACTGCGGTTTTTCCCTAATTCCCTTGACCCTGCACCTCTCCCTTCTTTAGAGATATTTGTAAATGCAAATAAAGATGCCTGAAAGACTGCAGGTGTCCTGTCCTCCCTGCATTCCACTCTCAATCCCCCAAACCTGGCTGGTGCTGCAGCCTCTTTGTACACAGGAAAGCTCCTGCTGGTAGACAATGGATGTGTTGGTCTCCACAGCCCGGTATAAAAAGCGCTTTCTCATATGGGAGCCATCTCTCTGGCTGGAACAATTCCCCCCTGGAGAGGGATGCTCCATCTTCTTTGTTTAAGTGTCTCACCTAGAAGTGATTCCCAGACTGCACCTTTTGCAGTTATTTTCCTTCCTCTCTCCCCCTTCATCTAACAAAAAAAAAAAAAAAGCATAATCCCTCTCCTCTGGATTATGACTAGTTGTGGTGCTCTTTAAAGCTGTCACCTCTGAAGTTGTGGTTTTATTGGTGGTGTTTTCCAGCAGCATGTTTTTACTTCATGTGTATGCAGGTACTGCCTCCTGACTTGTGTCCTCTGCTGCTGTGTTTGCTCTGGAGTGGGTGGGGGCCATGGGAAAGGTGTTTTGGTGTGTGAACCTGTGTGAAATCAAAATGCACTCTAAATTCTAAGCAGTGTTCAATAAATGTGCATTTTTTTTTTATACACACCCTCATGTCGGAAGTATGGTGGAGCATTCTTTATTTACAGGTAGTCTGAAATTGTGAGGGAACTAGAGTATAATTTGACTTAAAGCAAGCAGTGATGCTGAAATAGTTCACAGACAAATGTGAATAATAAGGTGTATTTTGGGGGGTTGTTTTGGTTCTAGGGTTTTTTTTGTTAGGTGGTTGTGGGTTGTTTTTTGTTTCTGTTGTTTGTTTTGTTTTTTCCCTCTGGACCTTGAAAATAGGGAGAGGCTGTTTGCTTCCCAGCCCGTGTCCTGGCTCTGTCGATCGTGTCTCCTAACTGTGCTAGCTTATGTAAGAGCCGTTGGACGGGGGCGGGGGTTGAACCCATGCTGTGTGAGTTGAGTGGTATCTGTATGCTGGGTCTTGCTGCTGACATGGTGCTCAGGGCAATGTGAGCCGCTTTAAAAAAAAAAAAGGGGGGGGGAGGGGGGGAGAAAAAAAGACACAGAACCCCTAAAAATACCCAGACAACCCCAAAGCCAACCAAGTAACCAAAATCCCCCACCACAGTCAGCCAAGACAGCATATGTGTGGGTGTGATGGATGGCTATTGAAGGTTTAGCTTGTGAATAATTCAGATCTGCAGTCATGTATCTTCTTTTTTCTTATATCTTCGATTTTTTTTTTTTTTTTCCTTCTTGTGAATGTTTTGTAGCTGATGGGTTTTGTGTGGTTGTTTGTTTTTTTTTTTTCCCCTCAGTGAGTAGATGATGCTTTAAAAGTGAAATGTAAAGAGGAGCCAGACTGTCTGCAGACAGTTGGCATCTTTGCTGACCAGTGACAATCAGAGCAGGTCTGGAAGCATAAGGGGTACACCGAAATGGAAGAGCCTTTTCCTTTGAATTTGAATTTGGCTGTGCCGTATGTTTCCTTAAAGTTAGGAAAGGATTCCTCTTACCTGGGAGCCAGGGTGGGTGTGCTGGGAAGGAGGAGTGCAGGTAAGCAGTGCATCATTTGGCATGGGAGGAGCAGGGGCTTTCATGCCAGGCCTCTGAATGCCACCTGGGTGATGCTACCTGTGGGAAGGGGATTGCAGCATTTCTGAAGCTCTCCAGTGCAGAAGCCAGGCTTTGCTGCCAGGGGCACAGGACTTAGTGTCCCAAACGGCCCTGCCTTGGTGCAGGGAGTGACTGTCTTAATATGACAGCTACATGAGTCTAGCTGGCTGAAGGTTGTGTTGAGAAGACCAATGTGTTTCAAAGGCAGGGCTGATCTGGGGAAGTGCTGAAGAGTGATTAAAGGCTGCAATTAATTCAATTAATTGAGAAACCTGCTTGTCTTCTTGGATGATACTTACATCTAGCCCAGCTATGACCTGGATTGTATGAAAACTGTGAACCGTTATTTGGCTTGTGGTGGCCTGTGTGTATACATTTAATCTAAAAAATTCTTTGCTGTGTATCTGCTCTATGAAAGACAGTTTTGGAGCCCCTAAATGGCAATTGTGAGGCTGAAGACTTCTTCCCCCCCCCCCCCCGGTTTTGTTGCTCAGGGTGTGCATGTTTAAAAGTTGTGCTGCCAAGATGGCCCTTGTGCAAGTGAATTGTGGTTGGTGTAATTTTATAACAGAGTGTAGGAAAGAGATAGGTCTAATGTTATGAAAATGTTTAGCAAGGGAGATGATGTCTGTTTATTTCCCAGGTCTTCCAGTGGAAATCCCTGGCAATTACAATGCTGCTAATTCTTAAATAGGGCTGTGGTCTTTTTAGGACTGCACTGAAGAACTGCTTTGCAGCCTGTTGACCTTAATAAGGGAAATATTTCTGTGGAGAGACTGCCAAATTTGTGCTCAAAAATGGAAATGCAGTCTGGCTGTCTGTCTGGTTGCTCAATCTGTGTCGTCATTTATGAAACCAATGGTGCATTCTTTGGTCATCCAAAATTTTCATTGGAATCCTCTTCAAAGAGGGGATTTGGTTGCTCATGAGTTGAGGATTAATCCTTGCTTTTCTTCTTACATTCCCTCTCCGTCCTGCAAGCTTATGCTCTAATTTCCATTAATAATACACACAGAAATTCTCTAAGAACAAGCTAATGTGCATAGAAAGGGTTAATAAGAATTGAGATTCTGGATTCAATCTTCTGAAGGTTTATTGCAAACAAACAATGAAAAGTGATATAAAGTGACATAAGTGATATAATAAAAATGATAGAAGCATGCCTTAATAGGGAGCTTTTAAGGAAGTTTTCATGTTTGAAACAGTTTTGTAGCTGGGTGAAATAGTAACTGAATTGGTATCTGAGCTGGAATCTTTGTGCTTTGAGGTTGCAGTCATCCACTTAGCTGGTAAGTGGTGTGTTCAATGTATACTTTTTTTTTTTCTTTTACATTTGCAATGTATATAAATAAAAGTATCCTTGCCAGGCTAAGAAAGCATAGCCCTACTAGGAGTAAGAATAGTTCACCACTCCAAGATGATGAGACATCAGTTGGGTTGTTGAGAGCTTTTTGAAATGCTGTGATTTTGTGTGTGTTGTTCTTTTAGCCCCTGAACCAAAGGGCTTTTAGGTTGGTTATGTCCCATGAGCTATTAAAGTACTTGGGATTGGAGGGGTAGAGGTAGTTTGCCATCTGTCTGATTGTAGACACATGTACTTTGTTTGGACAGATGTGACTGGACTTCCCAAGCTTGCCTTCCTCTGCACCTGCTTACTGCTCTACTGCTGTCTCCTCTTGTCCTGCACTAGGCTGGATCTGTGCCATGGCAGGCTCCTCCAGGCTGTGGTCTCCACAAAATGCCCTGATGTCCTGTGTGTGATCCTTTTGCCGCTTGGGGTGGAGGGTATTGTGTTTGGCCAGTGGTTTTCCTTTATACCTACCTGTGCAGTTACCTGTACAAATGCAGCCAAAAGAGAGCCAGGGGCTCGGCCCATTGCAGAAAATGGGCAAAAGGCTGTCACAAGATGATCTGGGATTTCACAGATTGAAAATGTGATAACAGACAGAAAGCCACGGACCAAGATCCTGTGTGTGAGCCTAGCAGCCTTTCTCCAAAAGGATATTGTAAAGCTATTGGGAAGCTTCGAGAGATGCTGGAGTCTGGCAAGAGGTTTGCTGTGGAGAGGAAGTGCTCTTCTCCCACAAACCTTGCTGCCCCCTTCCTAAGGTACCAGAACAGGGAGGAAGAGCATAAGCCTCTGCTCTGTCCATCTCCCACATCAAAAGTGAGCAGAAGCTAGGATTACATGACCGTCACCTTCAAGGGTACAGGTGGAGGTATTGTAGTGTAGTTCTCTTGTGAGAATCTGTGTCATGGCCAAAGCAGGGCTTATTCTGGCCACCTTATTTGTGTGATTTGAAGTGAATGAGGTTCACTATCCTGAGTTGGACTCAAAAGCAAGCATGAACTCCCATGGTGGCTGGGAGGGAGTCAGAAGATCGCATGATGTGTCATGCTGTCAAGTGCTGTGCAAGCTGAGGAGGGAGCAGGTGGGACAGGTTTTGTCATAAGGGCTCAGAAGTTGCTCCAAACTCTGAGCTGCCTCTCAATGAAAAGCTGATGTCAGGTATCTAATTAAATTGTAAGTAGCTTTTTTGTTTTTAACAGATGACTCCAGCAGAGCAACACCTGCTTGTTACAGAGCCTGATGCTAGCATTTGTCAGCCTTTTATTTTCCCCATTTGAGGGTGGAGTCTTTTTTGCCTGACTTCAAAAGTAGATGCTGCAGCTGTTTGAGGGCTGTTCCCACACTCTCCTGAAAGTTGTGGCTTCAGTGGAGTACTGTGATGTAATCAGAGACAGTAGGGCAAGACTGCAGCATAGTGGGAGCACTGGACATGGATGATCTGGGTGGCAAGAGAGAACTGACTGAAGCCATGTGATTCAGGAGAACAGATCAGTTGCTGAACTTGGGGAAGCTCTAGTGCTGATTATTTAGCTTATCAACAAGAGCTTATTTCTGTGCTGCTAAAGTGAAAACCCTGAGTGGTGTAACTTGCTGTACGTAATGGTGTAGAAAGGCAATCTATTTACCACCAGAGATTTTGAGAGATTTCCTTCATATTAAGCTGTGTGTTGCATGCTGAGCATTTGAGGTCCTCTTGCTTGGTGTCTGTGGTAGCACATCCTCTAATTTAAACAACACATTAAGGAAAGAGACAACAAACATCTCATGATCTTGGACATGGCAGTGAAATTACAAGAGTGTGGTGTGTGGTATGGATGACTGCCATGGAACTGGGCCTGGTGGGGTGTAGGTATGGCAACTAGTCCTTGGGGAGAACTAGAGCAGCCAGCACAAATCTAGGATCATGCCTGATGGTTTAGCTTGGGATGAGACAGGAACAGGAGGAACAAACTCAACTGTGGATGCCAACAGAGAGACTGAAGGCTTTAAATTGCTTTCTTAAAGCTGTCCTGCTACCTGCAGTGTCTGCTTACTTTGTATTTTGTTCATTGCTTTGTATTGTGTTTGGGGGCTTTTTTTTTTTTTTTTTTTTGACACTCCTAATATGGAACTTGCTAAAATTACTCAAAATTAGGATGGTAGCATGCATATTTAACACTGTTCGGAGGAATCCTCTTTCTTATCCAAAAAGTCTCTATGCATTTCTACTAAAGGAAAGGTTTCTTGGTATGTTAGCTTGGTACAAGAAAACTCTTCCGATTTGTTCCTTAACAGCTTGTCTTGTACTGTCCTGTTCCCCATGAGAGACATCTTTGGATGTTGGGCCTCTGGACTCAGAGTGGCCATCACTGAACCAGCAAAACAATAGATTTGGTTGAGTGGATCTTTTTGGTTTGCTTACTGAAGCAAAGCGGAGTTCTTGACCTTTATAAAATGCTTTTTGTTTTTACAGTCACTGAAATTTATCTTTGCAGGAAAAGATGGTCAAAATATTCTTTACCTCATTGTATGAGAACTATTTAAAAGCTACTGACTGTGAAATAAAATGTTAGCATAGGTTTTTCCTTCTCCAGAGTTGGTAATTACATGAGGACTGCTTCCCCCCCCCCCCCCGCTTCAGCACACTGTGGACACAGATGTAATGAAACATGCTTTACTTCCTGCCATATGCACTCACTGCTGGTGGTGTGGTGTCTCTTTCTAAAAACACATGTTTTTAAAGTTTTCCCATGTAAGTGTGGTTGAGATGTGTCATGTACATGATCCACTTGCAGTTACATTGCAAGGTCCTACTCTCATCTCAGGAGAGGATGGTGGGACATGGCCAACAGTGCTGAATCTTTGTTGCCTTTTGGTGATGTTGTGAATATGTTACCTGACATTGGGTAGAGCTCTGGAGGGGAAAAAAGTGTTGGTTTAAAAGCAAAATACCAGTTCATCTGGTAGGTAATTCTTCTGTATGTGGTGGTGTCTTGTTGCATTTACAAAATTAAGTAGGTGTTTGTGGTAGCCTAGCATGTTCTCCAAGAAGTGATTTGCTAGTTGTTTGGCTCTTGAAAACATTTTGCTATGGGTGAAGGGAGAAAACATATTTAATGAAAAGTTCTGTGTTGGGTTTGATTTTTTTTTTTTTTTCTTCCCCTCCTTCTGTCCTGAGTAAAAGAAGAAAAAACATCTGCAGATAAGTAAACTGTGGTCTGTGGGAAGAATACAAGATGATTAGTTACTTCCTTTTATCTCCCTCTCTTTGCTTGTAGTACTTGTGCTTGCTATACAGATGTGGGCAACTGTGTGAGTAGGCAGGCTGGCTGGTGCCAATAAGGTCACCGCTATGCAGGTAGGCTTGTGGGATACCAGTTTAAGGGTGTTGTGCTATTTAAGGGAGCAGCTCGTAGGAATGAGGAGTGGGGAGGAAATCCTTAAAGTACTGTGTCAATTATTAAAAAAAAAAAAAATCAAACTCCTGCTGCTGCAAACAGTGTGGTGGTGCTTTTGGCTAGCTAAGAACATCTGGGGGTCTGAGAAAGCACTGCAGCTGGGTTGTAGGAATCTCAGCCTCCCTCTTTGGTCCGCTATACAATGATCTTCTTGCCTACAGCAGGAGAACCGATGGTATTCTGGTGACCATAGTGTGAAGGAGCTGTGTCTCATGCAGAAGATGAGAAAGCTCTGGCATTCTGAGAAGCTGTTGAGTGGACAGAGTTTACAGCCTGTAATGGATCACCTGTGTGAATGCAGCCTTACTTCCAACTTAGCAGCTGGAAGAGATTTATCCTCTAGCAGTTTCTTTGGGAACCAGTTATAAGAATTGGGGTTGGGGGGTTCAAGACCTGTGAAATAATTGGCTGGTTGGCTTTGGGAGAAATTTTATTTGGAGTGTTCAGCTGAACACCATCTCTGAGGGTTTATGATTCTGCCCCAGCAGGCTGCTGGAGGCTGAAGTCATACTGTACTTGTGGTATTTTCCTGGCTAAAGCTTTGTCCCAGATGTCCTGGTCAGGTTGCCAGTGTGGTCAGTGGCAGTGTGGTTTAGGACCGATGCAGGCCCTGTGGTTAGGGGTGACTTGCCTGTGGCCAGTGGATGAAGGCTGTGTTCTGACTGAGCTGTGACTGCTGGAGTGCTTGCTTGCTTGAGTTGGTTGTGGTTTAAAGCAAAACCTTAATTTCAGATTGGATTTTTTTTACCCCCAGTGGTCATTCTTGGGAGCTCTGTGCTTCTCCCAAAGGTATACTGGGTACACCCACTTACTGGTTTTAGCTGTGGTTATGTTGAACTCCTGAGGATGGGTGTGAAACTGGCTTAGGACTTACAGACTTTACAAGGTAACATTAATTTTGAATTCACAGTGCAGGACAGCAAGCTCTGCATGAACCAGGCAACAGCTTTGAGGTGAGCTTGGCCCTTCTGTGAGGAAATGCATTAGACTTGGTGCTATGTGAGGATCGGGCTAAAAACTGTGGAGGCAAGTAAGTAACCTTCAGAGCAAAACAAAGCTGCATCTCAAAGCCTGCTCAGACCTGCCCAGTTTTGCCACATTCTGACTCGGAGGATGCTTGCATGCTTCAGGAAGGAGCAGTATTGTTGTCGATCTGGGTTACAGTCACTTGCACTGATGAGAGACTTCTGCTGGACTTCTCTTAGTGGGGCTTGACAAGCTTGGCTAAGTAATCTCTGTATGGCCCTTTATGGAAGCAGTACCAGAATATCTTCTCCTCTACCTGGCTTTAGGGTGATGCTTGCCAAGTCTCCAGCTTAGATAAGCACTTTTATTTGTGTTACAGAAGAGGGAACCCAAACCTCCCAGACCATTCTGGGAGAGATCCCTCTTCCTTTGCCTGGTATTCATTACTTTCTGTGGTTTTTGGACTCTCCCTGTTACAGCGTAACGGGAAGGAGACAAAGGTACAACAATGGTAGGGCAGTTATTTGTGGATGTCTTGCTGTGATTGATGATAAAATTAATATTGTAGGGTTTTATAGTAACCAAATGCAAGATCTTGGCACACTGTGCAAGTCTCATTCTTGAATGATCTGTACGTAGTGACTCTCCAATTTCTGTGTGGTGAATACTTCTCGGAGCATTTTCTTTGCGTTTTTGGATGTTTACAGAGTGAGCGGTGGCATGTGATAAGGGACAGATCCTGCCCTGTAGCAGGGTAGGGTTGTTGATGAGCTTCATAAAAAATTAATTTGCCATGGTTTCCACATCACCAAAATCTGCAGGGCTTAAGTTGAGACAGAGGTGCTTGACCTGATTTGCTTCCCATGTATCTAGCTGCTGTTTCTGCCACGTGAAACAATGCAATGGAAGAATACTGAAGGTGAACACAGCAGTTGGGTCTTACTTGACTTGAGAGACAGGTGCAACACATTTGATGCCTTTGCTTCTACGAAAGGCTAGCATCAAAGGGTTGCTGGAGAGAGAGGCTGATTTGCTCCAAATCTATCCCAAAACAAGTATCCTTACAGCTAGTATGGCCCCTTGCTACATGGTCAACAAGTTGAGGATGACCTTCCTGCAGCAGAAGAAACATGCAACACTAACACATGGCCTCTGAAACATTATGGTGGACACAGCAGAACTGCAAAATTGTGCTGCAGCACAGACCACGAGTGCTGCATGGTGCAGCAGCACCCATCTCTAGCTGCTGTTGCGGAGCTTTCCTGGTGACTGCTTAATACCTTTCTGCACTTGCTGTGGCCTTTTTCTTAGATGAAGCAGCCAGGTATGGATGGCAGGCAATTTTCCTCTGTCCAGAGGAAAAAATGTTAGAATGCAAGGACATAGCAATGCACAGAGCTGAAGTGCACAGGCACAGAATGTACGGTGTGGAGGATGGAAAGGCAGGGATTTCTGTCCGAGACTGGCTGCCTGACATCAGTCTTTCACTGCAGGTACTCCTGTCGCCTGTGTCTGAACAGTTGCATTTTCTTGCATTAAAATCCTCAGTCTGTATGTATTCTCCTCTATTACATTACTGTAACTGTCTGTCAAAGTGCTAACCACTGAACTTTGCAGGATTACGTTCTCAACAGGTAGTGAGATGCAGCTGTATTTATTCCAATATGTGATACAGAGTGTTTCAAGGTATTTATGCCCAATTCCTTCCTTCTTTCCTTACAAAGCACTGAGCAGCTGGGGCCTTGTCTATATGGAAGCAAAGGGGACTTTGGGCAGCTACAGAAACTAGATGTCACCACCCTTTTGTAATTCCTCATCCTCTTCTCTGTCGAGTGGGGAGTGGCTCACGGGTGCAGTGCCCTTCCTTAGCAGGGGGATTTAGTTGTGATGGGACCCATAGGACCTGGAGTAGAAGAGATGCTCAGCACACTGGGAGATCTGTAGCATGGAAGGCTTCTTGCAAACTGCGGACTCACCTGGGAGTTGCCCAAGGGCATAAGGAATTGTAAATCCAGGCAAACTGGTGTCAGACTGAGCAACATCTGTCCAGTGCCAAACTTTAATTCAATGATAAGGAGCTGTTCCTTGGCCCAAACTAGTTTTAAAGAGCACTGTAGGTTGAGGATACAGCTGCTGGCTTGGCCTTCACTGCCTTACTTTGGGGCCTGTGCCATCCAGCCTCCATCCCATGCACCACTGCATCGATGGGCAACCTGACCAGGAGCAAGCAGAGCTCGGAGGATCAATGCTAGCTCAAAGCAGTCCCCAAGTAGTCTGTATGGGTTGGCTTTCCTGAGGAATCCTCATCTGGGCTGTATCTTCAGGAAGCCAGCATTCTGTGGTGTTTGAGGAGCAAGCAGGCAGACCTCTCTCCTCACTGCTGGGTCATCCCAGACTGGGAGAGAGGCGCAGACTTATCCTGCTGATAAGTCTGGGCCGCTGCAAGGAGGGGAGGAGGCAGAGGGTTTTGTGTGTTTCCTCTCCTGGTCTGGATGGTGCTTTTTACCCCCTTGGCTGTGAGCAGCTGTATTTTACAGGCAGAACTGCTGGATGGGGTCAAATGTGCTTGGTGGCAGGTTTCCAAACCAGGGAGTCAGCAGCAAGCACCAGGCCTACTTACACGCGTTGCGTAACCAGATGAGTTTTCAGCTCCCCATGAATTTCTCTAAATCTTCCTTCTAAACAGACTCACCCTTTGTCTGAGAGAGATTTTGATGCTCTTATTTCAGATAACAATGCACTCACTGGATATGGAAAATTTTCATGTCCAAATGACTCTGATTTATCAAAGCAGCTAAATTTAGGAAACATAAAAAATTGCTTCCCTCTCCTGTGATCTGACACAATATTTCTTGGTCGATGTTATTTTTACTACAGAACAGCTTAAATCTATTTAGGTTGGGCCCTAAGTGATGGCTACAGAGCAAAAGAAGACATTTGTTTCTGTGAAGTAAGGCAGCCACGGTGCAGCTTCTGAGGGCAGTCTGCTCAGGCTGAACTTGTGCCAGCACTGTGTCGAGGGCCTCTGGTAGTCCTGCTCAGCACACTCAAGCCCTGCCCACTCAGTGGAGGGTCTCTGGGCCTCCCCACCTTGCTGTGGGGCTCAGAGCTCTGTTCAGAAAGGTAGCAATAAGCCCTTTGCTCTGATAGCCGTTAACTTTTTAGCATCTTGGAGGTGTATTGAGTGGCAATGGTGAGGGATTTTAACAGCCCACCCCACACATCATCCAAATTCTAGGAGAACACTGTAGGGAAGGTGGTGTGCATTTCACTGGCTTAAAAGTAGGGAGACAACTGCCTACGCAGCGGGAGTTCGTGTGGGAACCAGTCCTGCCTCTGGTTTCACGAGTCTCGAAGACACGGACTTCCTTTCATTGTACGCTGCTGTGGACCAAGACTGAGCCATCCCAGGCTTGAAAATGCACTGCTGGAATCATGCCCTGCTGGAGCACCTTGAGCTCTTGGTGTTAGGAATATAGAAATAAAGTTTTCAGACTTTTTTACTGGTTTTGGTCTTTAGGGGGGCGTCTTTGGCTTTTTTAAGCCAGCTCCTTTGTTAAAGTTGGCTCTGCGGACCTTTGAGCTCCTATGTTAATATAGCTGACTGCTCTGCTTCAGCTGCCTTCTGACTTGCTTCTGAATGTCCCATGCCTCCTTTCCCACTAAGATGGGAGTGAAGGCAGACAACTGGGCCATTGAGAAGAGGTGTCACTGCTTTCTGTCTGCCATATCCCAGAGACCTCCCAGACAAGAGTTTATTTCTTACTCCCTCCCCTCCCCCCTCCCCAGTGGGCAGTTGTGCAGAAGCATTCAGTGGGTAGAAATGGGGGCAATTTGAGCCTGGCTCTGGAATTTTGGTCATCTCCAAATATTTTTGCCCGCCTCTGCCAGAGGACTATGTGGGGAATGGAGCTCCCATGTGCTTTGGCCTTCCTAACAGGTCCAGTCAGATCTGTGTACCTGAACCTGTACTGTCAGGACCTTTGGGCAGGGAGTTTCCATGATGCTGGTGAAACAGAAGCCTGTGATCTGTCACTGGTCATGTTTTTATGCTGGCATTTAGTAAGTGAGAAGTTTGTAGTTTCTGAGAGGAGTTTGTGTGTGCCCTGAGGGAGCCCTACAGGCTCTGAGGTGATTGTTACTGGGTTTTGCAGGATCTTAAACTGATGCTTGCATGGGCAAATAATTCATCTCAGCAAGTGGCTGCTGTCATCAGCCTTTGTAGCATAAGATGCTGAAATAAATGATCACAGGTTGAGTCTTACGTGTGTCTTTCCCCAAGCAATGTATTTTTGCCTCCAAGTCTCAGCAAAAGTAAAGACCTTTTTTTTTTTTTTTTTTTTTTTTGGATGAAAGAAAAGTTTGGGAACCTCCCTTTGAGATCAGAAAAAAAGTACTTTTCTTTGTATTCTTTTGTAACAAAAAGCTACCATGAAGCTTTTGAAGCTGTCTGTTATTTTTAACTTGTTCCTTGTCCTTTGAAATAAATCCTGTCTTTCTTCTATGACAAAAGAAAGCCTAGCAAGTTACATACATACACACACACACATGCACATTTTTGAAAGCCCGCAGTGAAGTTAAACACAAAGTTAAGAAAATCTTGCCAAACAAGGCAAGACAATGCTCAAGTAATTCACACAGATCTGATTAAACAAAGTAAAATAAATAAATAAACCAACCCCAAAATACCCAAACCTAAACCACTGGGTTGAAGAGGGTGTGATGAAAGGAGGTGCTTGATGTGCTCTGATTTGGAGGGTGCAGTTGTGTGGCTCTGAATCTGTGACTTGAATTTCTGGCACAGCACTTTGCAGGTGCTAAAAATGTGCTTCCTGCTAAAAGCCAGCAGCTGCAAGCCTGGCTTGGGGTCTTTGGCCAGAGGAAGCCGAGCAGCAGGGCTGCTCCTGCCTCTGGATAGTAGGGTAGATGGTGGTAGGATGGCTTTTGTAGGGAGGAGGTTGAGCAACTCGAGTGCAGTTCTTGCCCAGCCAGTATGGCATGACAAGTTGTCGTGTTTTATAGCCAACCTGTGGCCAGGCTTCAGGTCAGGGGTTTGTCACTCTTCCCAGGGTTACTTAAAGTATTTAATAGCACTGTTCAGCAGCACCTCTGATTGAAAGCTGTGCCACAAACCAGCCTGTGCTCTCCAGCTGCTACATCACACAAGTCTTGCACATGATTCCGTTTCTGTGGGATATACCAGGAGTTCCCAGCCCCATCTGAGCCTTGCAGGTGAGTGTTGGAATTGGGAGCTGCCCATAAAGTTGTGGCTCTGCTGGAGACAGCATTTTTGCTACTTGCTCTGTTCTGCTTTATCCCCAGTTGCATAATGCAGCGTGATGCGGATAATCCAGTCATCATTACAAAAGGATTTAAAACTCTTTTTTGATCAGAAGTTATTTTTAATAAAGCTTTGCTTTGTTTGGAGGACTGTTCTCTTGGCTTGTGTGATTAAGAAAAATGCAGGAGGCTGAGTGAGGTGGGAGGGAACCAGGTTGTGGAGAAGGGACACAGGTGCCTCTGGTGAAGTCCAGAGCTGTGGAATGTGTTTCCACTAGCATCAAGCATGCAAAATCCTAATGTGTGCCAACAGAAGCAGTGAGTAGGTCTGTGCTTTGTCTGATTTTTTTTTTTTTTTTCCTCTTGCAGAACAAACTTTTGATGCTGGTGGAGGGATGGAAAGGCTTTCTCTAGTCCAGTCTAGCTCTTGCTCCCCCTTTAAACTCTGTGTCCTAAACACTGGTTATCCTCCAGGGCCTCCAGCATCTCAAAACAAACTGGGATCCTAGATGAAGGATAAGTCAGAGGAGGGGATGTTCTTGGCTTCTTTTGCAATGGCCTTTTGTGTAAGTTTGTGTGTGACCGACCTTTTACCTTTGATTGTTGCTCTGCTGTAGTATTGTGGAAAGTGTACTGTCTACAGTAATGTGATCTGTGAGTAGCTCCAAAAGGTCCTGTCTTTTCCTCCTGTATAACAGCCTTTTGCCCACTTTTCTGGCAGAAGCCATCTCTTGAGCCATCTCATTTGCTTCACCTTCCCTCAGCACACGCGTGGTTGGGGCCTGAACTCCAGCACCAAACATTTGAGAGCGAGCGTCCTGCCAGTTCATGCTTTTCCAGTCCCAATAGCCTTCACTCTTGGGGTACCTTGAACATATGCTTAAGATGTCCTTGAATCTCTCCTCTTTGATGAGTACAGGTAAATGACTGGGAAGTTCTAAGGTTATTTCTTACCAAGACAGATCCCTCTGGGAGGATTGGTGCTGAGCACAGCCAGAGGAAAGCCAACCAGCTTGCAGTTCAGGTGGGTTGGTGAAGCATTGCAAGGAGAGGGGGCCAGGGCTGTGTTACAGTGACAGTGGTAGGTACCTCAGAGTTATCCACCTGGTGGAAAGCTGCCTGGAGAAAACCTGGAAGTAATACAGGTATGTACCATAAATAGTTAGGGGGCCATGAAGGAGCTCAGCTCTGTCCCACGGGACTATGGTAGAACAGGTAGATTCTGGGAAGGTGTAGGAAGGTAGAGGATGGTGAAGGAGTGAAGTGTTCTCCTGGCAATGCTGCTGCCTCCCTGGGAGGCTGATGAATTCTTTGCAGCCCCCAGGGCTCCTTCCTGTTTCAGTAGCAAATGTGACTGCTGCAGAAGTGATTTTTAAACAGCAAAGACGGATGCTGCAGTTTATTTTTGGGCACTGAGAACACCAGACCAGATGGCATTTAGCAGGCAATGAACTCTGCAGGAGTTAAGTAGCAAAGCTATTGTTTCTGAACTCACATGACTTACCACTGGAAGGTGTTCCAGTGGCAGAATAAAAAGTAGTAAGAATTGGTTTCAGTGGAGGTGGTAAGCCAATCTATAACATTAAGTCCATAAATAAGGACTTTCCCTTAGGGAAAAGGTGTTTGTAAGCAAAAGCTATCGCCTTGACTTAGTTGTCATCTGTTTGGATACTGGGGAATGAGAAGGTTCAGAGAAGAATGGTTAAATGATTGGAAATGCTGAGGAATCACCAAAACAAAAAGATAATTAAAAATTAAAGGTTAGTTCTCATCCCCTCTGGAAAAGGGAACAAGTAAAAGCTCTTAATAGTAAAAAGACAGACAGAGCTTTGTTCTTAACCATCAAGCAGTGCAAAGCCAGCAACTCACTCAGACTTCAAAGACAGTAATTTTGTTAATGATAAAAATACTTCAAACCAAACAAATTAAGAAGATTGAAACCAAAAATTGTTTCCCTACCTCTTTTAGCATAGAGAAACTCAAGCTCTGAGCTCTGGAGTGCTGCTTGGGCACTGCCATGTGTACCAGCAGTGCTTTTGTAGAAGACACCAAACTTACACATGAGATCAAGAGGAGAGTTGGTCACTGGTCTCAATCCTCTGCTCCTCTGATTTCACCTGTTTAGCCTCACACAAATCTACCTTGCCCTTTGTTTCACAATGAAGAAGCACTCGACCTAAGGATGTACTTGTGACACTTCAGTATAAAGGGAAAAAATATATGCAGAGCAGCAAGTTAAATCTGATGCCCCTGTAATTAAGAAAACTTCTGCGATCCTGCAGGTTCTTAGTCAGCTAAAGCCATACCTGTGGTCAGTGTATAGTGTGGTGTTAGTTACTAACTAGCAGGAAGTGGGTAGCTTTGTAGGAGAAGCATCAAGGAGGCATTTTACTCCAATTAAGCACAAGCCTAGAATGTGATGTACATGAAAAGATCAAATTCCACAGTAAAGTGACTTCAGTAGAAAGTCATGTTAGTAGATTAAAACAGTGTTGAGTTCAAGTCAGTTCAGTTAACAGGTAAAACACCTACTTGGTTTAACAGTTAAGCCTGAGTGGGACTTGCAGTGTTTAGACTTTACTCTTTAGACTAGCCAATGATCAAGGGCACAGGGTGGAGGGGGGGGGTGTTATTTTTTTCCTTTGCTTAGGTGGACTTTGTGGTTGTCCTGCTAAACAGGGAGAGTTTTACAGTGACCAAAATAGCTTCACAGATGAGAACAGCACATTGATCTCACCTTATGATCTGGAAGAGCATATTTACCATGCAGGTTTCAAAATACAGCTCCCTACAGTTCAATTTCTTGAACACACTGAAGCCTTGGAATGGCCCTGAGGCAGCAGCAGCTCATGGATCCAAGTTACTTTTACCCAGGAAGGAGTTTGAAGTAGTTTATTTCATCTTGGGAAAAGCTATTGGGCAGTACATGCACACGCATGTCTTGCTTGCGTTTTTCGGTTTGTTTATTTTTTTGACTGGAAAAAGGAAAGTTTATTTAAAAAAAAAAAAAAAAAAAAAAAAAAAGGTTGTTGTGGCAGAATAAAGAAGGCTAATAGAAGGGAAAATGCAGGAATTTTGCTCCCCAGATGGACTTTGCTGAATGCTTGTTCCAGAAGTGGGGCTGCATAGCTAGGATCCTACCTTTACCCATGGCATTTGTGGACATCTTGTGAGAAAGAAGCAAGCCAACTGAGGAAAAAACCTCATCCCAGGTGTTCTCCCAGCCTTTGTCTATCTTCAGCACAAGGGGTTTTTTTCCTTTAGTAATGCTTAAATACACTTCAGCAGTTACTGGTCAGATCTCTTTGTGAACCCTCATGAGCTTCATGAATCTACAGCATGCTGCAGCAGGATGTTCTGCAGCCTTGGTGAGGTGCTGGACTGCTTCTTTTGGTTTCCTTTGAGTGCACCTTGTGGTACCTGTATTAAGGCTTCCTAGTTCTTGTGTTGGAGCAGGCAGGAAAACAATCAACCAGTTCTGGGTGCAATGCTGTAGCCAAACAATTGTGAGGAAAGTTGTCTTGCAGCCTTGCATAATTCTCTAAATTTAGCAGGGTGGCAGGCTAAGACTTGGCCTTGGTCATCAGTTGCATAAGGTTGGATGTCCATGGGACTGCAATTTGTAAGCCCCACTGCAGCAGCTGGCTTTGCACATGGCCAGCTATTAATGTGTTTGTGACCCAGAGCTGGCAGGATGCTGATGGGTCCTGGTAGCTCCCTACAGATACTGATGAGTCCCACCTGTTAACTCTGGGTTGGTTGCTTGGTTGGTTTTTTTTTTCCCTTCAGTGGGGCCTGCAGCGTGCTGATCATCTCAGCACCTCCTCTGTGATGGGGGTGTAATAGCTTTGGAATTCCTGTTTGGAAAGGTGGGCTCCTAGCTGGTGGGGATTGTTGCCCCGTGGGCTGGCTGCAGCTGATGGTGGATCCTCTGCGTGCAGTCGTGCCTTGCTGTTACTGGGTGAGAGGAGACAGATTGGGGCTGGCTGCAGCTCTCTCTTCAGCTGCGTGCAGCATGAGTATCTCCAGCAGATACAGCTGAAGGGGTAGAATTAAAAATAACCAAAAGGTAGATTCTGGGCTTGGTTACTCAGTGGCAAACTTGTTTCTATTCTGGGATGAGAATAATTCGCACTGAGCTCATTACACCGTGACTCTCCCTTAAAATGCCTTGACAGTCAATTTCGTTGAAGCTAATAAGGTCCTAAAATGTTAATGATGCAAATCAATTTTTCATGGCTTTGTACTGCCGTCATCTGAAAGTGCTGTGTTGCAAACTGCCAATTCAAGGAGCTTTTTAGATATTAGAAGGGCAGCAAAATACTCAGCAATTTGGAGAATGCTTTGTTTTCTATTTCAGCTTCTCCCCAGTGCTCCTTCTCATTTTCCTGAGCATTTGTGGTGTGCTGTTTATTTGTTCCCATAGGTCACTTCCTCACTGCAGTGCCTGCTCTGGTTACTTGTGGGCAGAAGTGGCTTGCTGTCACCTTCCCCATTGCACGGGGAAAAGAAGGATGGAGTACCCAACAGAATAGGTAGAGATGAAGCTGGACAAGGGAGCCAACTCATGCTGACCTACTCTTTGAAAGACATTGAGTTTGACAGGACAAGAGTGGAGAAATGGCACCGTGTTCACCCTCCCTCACCTTTTTAGGGGGTGGTGGAATGGTGGTGTCAAAAGTCACAGCCTTCTCTCCTCATGGCAAGTCTCTTGCTGAGATGACAGCTACATGACATAAACGCTCTCTATGCTCAGTAGGTCATACCGAGCAGAAAAAGAACAGAGATGGTGCATGAGTTGTGTAGCTGCACTGATGGTAGCTCAGCTACCTGCACTGGCTTAGGAATTAGGTAGATGTCAACCATCCTTTATTTCTCTGAGCTGCTTATTTCATACTGTCAGAAGGAGATAGGACTCAAGTCTTCATGACTGCTCCTAGAGTTATTTTGATGGAGTTATTTTGGTGATTTGCTACTGTTCTCTCTGTTCTGGTTCATGAGTTCGGAGATAGGAAGTACCAAATTGTGTGGTTTGGAGAATGCATGGATTTTTTTGTTTTGCTTTTAATTGAATTCCAGTTCTAACTATAATTAACTTCTATGTGTCTGAGACAAAGATTATTAACTAATGTTTTGGGACAAACATGGAGTTTTCCAAGTCTTATATTTAGAAACCTAGTACTACCAAACTGATAAGGGATGATCTTAAATAACTCATGTTGGGGAAATTAGTGGATGAGATGTAAATCGGTATTTTGAATAATTACCCTCCTTTAGCTGCTGAGTTGAGCAACTAAAATGCCTTCCATTCAAGTTCTTCATGCAGAGGTGCTCTCTGTTTGGTGCCAAAGGCCTCCATTGAGAAGAAAATTGTCCTAACTTGGAGGTCTCGATCTGACTTTCTGCTCCAAGCAGGATAGGTAGGATAGGGTCACTCAAGACTCCAGAACTGCTGAAGGTATGTCAATGTCCACTTCTGCTGTGACAACGAGGGGTTAAGAGCTAAGTTAGCTGGCCAAGTTACAACTTGAGAAAGGAGAAGGGTATTTAACCCCCTTAAGCTTTCTAGTCTCTGGGTGGTGTTTGTGTGACCTCTCCCCTTCCCTGAGTGGCTAAAATTAGAGGTAGCAGTTGGCAGAGACGCATCTGTCCCCCTGTGTCTCCTGGGCAGGCCTTGCAGAGCACCTTACCCTTTGGCATGGCCCCTGACTTCCTGACAGGATGATCAACCTGGTAGCTCCTTGGGTAGGAGGTGAAGTGCAGAGTGATTTCTGCTGTGGTGTGGAAAGCTGCTTGTGCTTGAGCTGAACAGAGTGCAACTTCCCCAAGCCAAGAACCCTGACCTGCTGCAGAACTGCTGCTCTGGATCCTGAGGCTTGTCCTAGACCTGTTTGCTCCAGGCTGAAAAGCACTCCTGCCTGTTTCTAGAGATCCACCACAAAGGTTGTTTTGTGTTCCTGTCATCTGGCGTGAATTAAGACCTTTGGGAAAACATTTTCCTATGCAGCCACCTGGTAGAAACATTCAAGGTGGGCCATATACATGTCCACAGTCTAGAGATGAGGTGCTGACTTGAGAGGCAGCTGGTGCTGTGAATGCAAGAGCTGGAAAGCTCTCTGGTCCTTGGATCAGCCAGCAGCCCCAAGGCTGAGCTGGCTCCTCTTGCCAGTGATGGTCTGGAGTGGAGCTGAGCACCCATGGGACACTACTGTGTGTTCAAGCAAGGTGTCACTGCTGACATTTTTGGTCTTGAACACTTCAAAGGCAAAGTGACAAATTGCCATTAGTTGCTTTTGCATATTTTGGAAATCTCTAACCTTCCTTGTTCTCCGTATCCTTTTCTCTGTGCTCTCAGCTTCTAGTCTTGGAATCTCATCTCTGCATGTTGTCCTTTGGCTGGCAGCTGGCCACCTTTCCTGCTCTGCATTTCCAGAGCAAGCTTTGCTTTTTGTTTTCAAGCCTTCCCTTTCTTTTTTTTAATGATGTTTGTTCCCAGGCTGATTCATTCCCCAGCATGGGCTGTACCTGATGGCTCTGCTCACCAGCCTGACATGTTCAGTGCTTACCAACACAGTTTTCTTCTCTATGGCTTTTTTCCAGAGTGGTTTCTCCCACTGGGGTACTTTCACAGGGTGGGATTTTTGGTTGTTTTTGTTTGTTTGCTAGTTTTAAGCTCCTTTAGCCAGGACTACAATGTGAGGCTTATGAAACTTCTGTTCCCAATGTGGATTTCCCCGTGCTCTTCTGCTCCCTTTTGTGAGGTCTCTGCTTTCAGCTTGTTTTTGTTGTGTTTGCAGCTGGAATAGCCTCCAGTGAGAAGAAAATTAAGTCCTAACTTGGAGGTCTCGATCTGACTCTCTGCTCGAAGCAAGACAGGTAGGATAGGGTCACTCAAGACTCCAGAAATAAATGAAGGAAAATGCAGAGTTCTAACTTCCTGGGGAGTATTTCTGTGCGTGACATGCAGGCAGTGCTGTAAGGAGCTTATTAAAAATTCATGCCAATAGAGAACAGTATTTTCTGTGCACAGTGCTTGAGAATAAGCTTGTGTGTCATGCACAGTAACATCTGCAGGAAGCAACTCTTTTTTTTTTTTCCTCCAAGCAGAGTGGTGAAGACAAGATTTAAATGGCATGGAGTAGAAGCAGGCTCGGTGTGAGACACCATCTCCTTCCCCTTACATCTGCCAAGACTCCTGGCAGATTGTTTGTCTACTGTAGAGCTGGATCTAAAGTCCCAGCGTCTGAGGGTGTTGCCTGTGCTTAGAGCAGGGAAAGAAATCTGTACACATGGCTATTTGACTCATACACTCTCTGTGTCAGGTTTGATCTAATCATGTAGGTGCTCCAGCTGCTGAACCTCAAAACAACTAACAGCCAGGCAGAGAAGCTGTACTTTCTCCCACCCTGATCTCTTTGTAGTTGTATGGATGAAACATAGTAAGACTGTGTGCAAAGCAGAGGGGTGTCCTGGGACCTGGGGCTCTTTCATGAGCCCTGCTTTCTCATTGATGTTGGAAACCAGGCATGGGACATGTGTTTATGGTATGCAGGTAGTGTTGAAGTGTTTTATTCTTTACTTTTCTGAAGTTATGATGGCTGATTACTGTGCTAAGAGATGTCACAAGCAAGGATTAGTCAAAGGAGGCTTGACAGAGAAGTAGCTGAGTCTGAAATGTCTGTTTTCTGCCAACCCTGCTTGCAGTGGTTAGTGTCTGAAGGCCTTCAGCAAGGAGGAGGAATGAGAAGCCATTTGGGGTAGGAGAGCAAATGAGCAGTGGGGCTGCAAAAAAATGAGTGGGTATGTGGTTGGAGCAGCTCTGGCGTATGGGATGGAGTGTGTGGGTCAGTGGCGGGGCAGGGAAGGATGTAAGAACAGCTTAGGTTTGGCTGTCTCGTGCCCCTGTCATGAAGCATGCGTGAGGTATCTTCAAGCTTCCAAGCAGACTGAAGAGAAAGAAGCAGCACCACAGAGCCAGGGCCAGGGTCCTGCTTAATCCAATGGAGCCCAGATCCTGACAGCAGGAATGACAGCGTGAAAAGGAAAAACACCACCAGGCTGATACTGCACGAATGTGTTCTCCTGGGAGCTCTGAGAGAAGGGAGATGGCATAGCAGGCCACTGCAGAGTCTCTTATCCCTGTGCCCTTGCTGCAGACTGCTGACACATGAACAGGGAACCTTGTGCCACTTAGCCCAGCCGTGGCAGTGAGACCTGTGTGAAGGCAAAGGATCCAGGTGGGATTTTCCTCCTTGTGTGCAAAACTCATCTCTCTGTTAGGCAGCCAAGTAGGCTTACAGCTGGCCTTGTCTGGCTGCCAGCATGAAGTAACCAAACACTCCTGCAAGTATTCACTTTTCTTGCTGTCAGCCTCCCTCCTAACACTCTGATTTGTCATGGGTATCTGGCATTTCATGGCTATTTCCTAAAGGGCAGTGAAGTGTGCTTTGCAGCATGCATGGGACAGATTGCTGGCATGGGCTCCAAGGGAGGCATCCCTCCTCACATCACAGGAAATCAAGGACAGGAGGAGTACTTTGCCTAACTCAGTACTTGACCAAAACTTGCCCATCGATGTTTTTCTGTGTTCTACTGCATATATGGCAGTAGAAATGTCGTCTTCGTGCACTGAGTGGTGGATACGTGGCTGAGCTCTGTCTGGCACATGCAGTTACCATTGCAAGCTGCAGGCATTGGCCTGGCCTGGGAAAGCAGAGCAAGCAGCTCAAAGTTGGCCATGCCTGTGTCTGTTCTGGGATAAAACTGGCAGTGAAGAATATCTTGCTGACATAGAAATATCTGCTTTGGGTGAGCTGATTAATGCTAAGAGGAAACAGGCCCTTCAGTTACAGCTTTGGGCATGGCTGAAGGTTTGTTCCTAACTTTGCCTGTGACCACCCCCGTGTAGCAGGGTCCTTTTAAATGGTGTGGGCAGCATGACTTGCCCAGCCTATCTGCCTGGGGGAGTTTACAAAGCAGCTTATGCTGCAGCCCAAACCAACCATGGTGATTTCATGATAGGATCTGGGTTTGTGTCTCAACCTTAGCTTGCTGTATGGTACATTTTACCCAGTTGTGGAGACTTGTTCCTGTGCCAAAATGCCAGGAGGGTAACCATGGCACAGATGCAACTCCTCCGAGCATTTGTGCCTTTGTAAATGGAGAGGCAGCAAAGGAGCATCTTCTAAAGCATATGGTGCCTGCAGGTGCTTTTAACCAGGCCTGGTGGGTGCGCCTCTGCTGTCACCTGAACCCGGGACTTGGATGCATCTAAAAATCAGGCCTTGGTCAGCAAGTACCCGGTATTAAAGCACCTTTGCAAATAGGCCTCATGCTCCTAAATCAGCTGCAGATTTGTCTCCTGGAAGATGGGATTGTTCTTAAACTCAACTGTGTCAGTCTTTAGCCTGAAGACAAAGTAGTTGGAGTTTTGGTTAAAAGTCTTAGTGGCTTCTGTTGAAGTTAACATTAAAACCAAGGCTGTATTGAGACTAAGTATAAGCTTTTTGGTTTGTCTGCATGCTATTGCAGGGCATCCTGTCAAAGGGGCCAGGCAGAACTGAGGTTTCCAGTAAAATTTGTGACATGCTCATGAAGGAATGTGTAATCAAAATACAGCCTGGCTAGCCTCTACATAGGGGCAGAACAAGTGCTGCAGAGAACGGCTGCTCCAGCTACCTTTAAACTCAACAGTTAAACTAAGCAAACACCACCACCACATGCCAAGCACTTAGCTTTTTCTGTTTTATCAGTGCAGTACTTCATTTGATCTCTTCCATCCTACCCTGCTGCAGCCCTGAAGACTTTTACTTCTAATCTCCTGCAGTTTGAAAAATTTCTGAATAAAAACATAAGGTTTCTGAAACATCCAAGAGATTCTGGGCCTGGTGAGTTGTATCCAGTCAGTGTCTCGATACTAGTTACAGCCCTGAAGATTGCATATTGCAGTGGGATTTGCACTGGATTTTATTCAGCGGTGATGTGAAGTGTGATTTAGATGGTTATGCCTGGTTTAGTACTGTGATTACTTTGTACAGCAAAAATGAGCAGTTTGCAAATGCAAGGGGACGAGAACACTATGGTAGGATGGCGGTGGGACATCCCTGAGCTGGGAAGGGGAGGAATAGGAAGGATGCACAGGTAACCTTCTACCCGTTTGATGTGTGATGTATCTCATGGAGTAACTGTGAAGAAAAGTTTGGGTGTTTTTTGGTTTTTTTTTGGTAAGCCATGTCTATGTCAGCAATAAATAGGAGTGGGGCTAGAGGAGAAGGCTGAGCCATAAAGAAAAGGAGAGTTGACTGAAGAGCTGCAGGAAGGTGTTTGCCTGCAAATTGGGCGTCAATTTTACCCCGCAGAAATCTTCTATGCTTGAGAAATCTCCTTCTAAGGCTTCTAGAAGTGGGGAGATGGAAATGGGAGTGAAGGCTCGAGCAGACAGACCAGTCTTATTACACTCCTCTGTTTTAAGATATAATAGACATTAGCCCTCTCCTTAAAGCACATAATGGTTCACTGATTTTATGCCTCATCTTTCAGAGCCTGTGTTTTCAGTACTGTAAAGCTACTGCAGTTTGGAAGTCAACCTGTGTTTGGACACCTGGGAATCACTGGGACAGGAAGCCTTGTGGTATACATGCTTGATGGGATGCAATGCTGCTTTCAGTGTGTGACAGCTCACGTAATTGAGGACGCTGCCTTGCAGATTTGACTTTGAATTGCAAATATCATCACGATTCTTCTGGTGTGGGAGATGTGTCTGCATGGCTTAAAAGCTGCTCTGCCACTTCAGATTTGAACGTGGGTGTGAGACAGGGGTAGCTATTAAAACCAAATGTGAGTTCAGATTGCGGACCATGGGGGCAAACTGGAATTACTGGTCTCAGAGATGGGGTATCTCTCAAGAGGAACTGCTTGTGCACATTCCCTGCCAAGCCCTCCCCTCTGCTTTCATTATACCAAATCATGTGTTCTTGCTTTGGAAAACCAAGGCAATTCAGATCTGCTTTTACATGAAAGTGAGAAGAGAAACAATGTGAGTGGGAGAGGAGGGAAGCAGCATTTGGGTGGCTTCAGGCATGATGGGGCCAACTGTTGTGCCACTGCTGCACAGGCTGGGCAGTACTCCTTCAGAGTGTGATTTATTGCCTGGCTTTCCTGGGGTGCCCAGCAATTGCAGCCAGACACGGGGAGATGTTTTTCTGATGTTCTTTGTTTAACAGCAGAGGAATTTATTGCAAGTGCATTTCAAAATAGAGGAGTCCAAGGGGTATCTGTCTTGAGTGTTGTGGAAGTGGAAATAGGTCATGATGGCTGCTTGATTGTTGGGTATGGAGAGTTCTGTGTGGACCTGTGACTGCAGCCTGCTTACTGCTGGCCTGTCTCTGCAAGGGAAGTCACTGATCTAGATGACACAAGTCAGTTGTGGCCTGGTGCCTCTGCCTTAGTAGGGCTGTTTGGCACCAATGTGGGCATGCGCAGCAGAAGAATTGAGCCCTTGCTGGGCATGGATGCTGCCTTTGAGAGCAGACTCTACCTACCAGACTGGTATCAAGAAGTATTTCTGTTGCTGTTGGGTATCTAAGCAGTGGCTGGACTACAGCAAGGAGAGATGGCACGTTGATCGTGGTGGAATCGGCTTTGCTGGGACTGGTCATGTCTGGATTGGAGCCAGGAGGAAACTTGAGTTGCTCTGAGCGAGCTGTGGAAGTGTTCCTCAGAGCTGGGCACATCTCGGCACCCGCCTTTCCCCTTTCGCTTTGCTGACCTGTCTTGCCCTGGACTCCACACTGCAAGGGTGTCAGCAGTGGAGAGCTGCCAGCTTGGCACTTGAACAGCAGAGCTGACGCAAGTCATTTAGCAGAGGGTTACCGTGCAGTGGGAGAGCCCCGTGCTGCTACTAACTCAACACAGAGCTGGTATTGCCTCCATAAGGGAAGAGCTGGCAGCTGGGACTGGGATCTGCATGCTCAGCAGGGTATAGTGTGGCCCAGAGCCCTGACGGGGACACAGCAGCAGGCTTGTGGCAGCTGGGAAAGTGTGTCCAGGACGAGGGGCTTTAGGGAATCCTCTGGAGTATTTTTACCTGCTTCTCAATATTTTTCTGGCAGCTAAGAAAGGCACCCTGCAGCTGGCCAGCCCTCACAGAACAGCAGGGTCTCTCCAACTCCTAGGTTGCTCCAGCTCAGAAATCGCAGTATTGGAGCAATGGCTGGACAGCTGCAGTGGGTAGGATTGCTCAGGGACAGAACAGGAGGTAACACACAGGTTCAGAAAAGGTCAAGCACCCTTGTCTGTGGCTGGTTCAAGGTTTTCCCTAGAATTTCTTAGAGGAGAAGTACAGAAGTAATGCAAAAATCTTGTCTGTGGCAGTGCTTTCGAACCAGCTTCTTTCTGGTTCATAGCAAGGATGGTGGTATTGACAGGGTCCTTGCAGCATCCTTCTGCTTGAACTGTAAGACAGCTGCTTTTTGGGTAGCTTTGTGGGCGTAGATGGCTGTAGTATGCAGAAGTGAGTAACAAGGTTTGTATCTGTAGCCTTCTCTGTCTACCAGTTTCTTGCTGACACTGGAGGTCAGCTTCTTCCCTTTCATGGGGATCGAAAGTAAACTTTGGGATCCCATCTGCCCCCAAACGTAATTAAAACACCTACTCCTAAAACCTCCAGCTCATTAGGCTCCATCTAGACGCTTTGAATTCCTAAAGAGCTCTCAGTCTGTGTGCAGGGATTCAAAGCAGAGACAGGAAAGATGGCAGATGTTAACGTTTGTGTGGAGTAGGATGTCTCCAAGCTGTAATCACCAAGACATTCACCACAGTTACGTGGATGAGACCTGCTTGGGTTGCAGGACAAGTACACCCTCTTACAGTGCTCACTTGCATCAGTCATGTAGAGTTACGTGGTGAGGGGTGGGGGAAGGCCACGCTAAATGCAAAAGTTGCAAAAACTTCCTTACTGATGCTTAAATGTTTTCATGTTTTTCCCTTATTCACAGGAGAACTGCTGAGTCAGCCGAGACCAGAGGGACTGACGGAGATCATATGTCCCAAGAACGGCAGCGAGCGAGTTAATGTTGCCTTGATTTACCCCCCAACTCCTACTGTGATCAGCCCTTGTTCCAAGTGAGAACCCCCATTCCCCTGTCAGTAGAGACCAAAAAGCCTATGTAAAACATGCCCTTGTCCTAAGTATTTTTTTCTGGAAGGTATCAGCCCCACAGCCTGGGGACTGTTCTAATTATTGGTGGTTATTGACAACCCGCTCAAAGATGATGATACACAGTAAAGTGGGTTGAGGTGTTCCCTGAGCTGTGTTGTGGCAGATGAAACACACACATAGTGGGCAGGACAGATCAGGAGATACTACAATCATGGGCAGGTTTAGGGAGGGCAGAACCTCAGGAGGTCTCTGTCCACCCCCTGCTCCAAGCAGGGCCACCCCCACAGCTCTGTCAGGTTGCTTGGGATCTTTAAGGATGCATCCTGGAATCCTTTGCACACGGTGTCCCTTAGCTGAGTTCCTGCCTCTCAGACCCTGCTTAACATCCCTGAGCCCCAGAAATGAAGGCCCCTTATTTTTAAACGATCTGTCATTTTTTTTTATGAGTCCAGCCACAAGGAAAGAGGGCTTGAAGGCAGTGTGACCACCTCTGGACTCTGGAGTTACACTGTTCTCCTGAGGCAGAATTGCTTGGCTTTCATTGCCATGAAGATGCAGTGTTGGCTTGTGTTCAAAATGTTCACCAGATCCAAAGCCAGCTGGACCCCAGGTTATGATGGTGCATGGGGCTGTACCATTCTAGGTGCAAGGCTATGCACTTGTGCTGTGAAATTCAGCAAGGACTGTTCTTGTTCACCCACTGTCCTCCAACTTTGTGAGGTCCTTCTGGATAGAAGCCCTGCCCTGCTGTCTTATCAATAGCCTACATATCCTTCATTCTATAGAGTAGGGATGTGCTTGGAAGGCAGAGCTGTGTTGTTGGGGGAACAAATGTGGAACGACGCTCACAAAAACAGCCAGTGCCTTGGCTTTTTGTTGCATAGGTTTTCTTGCAGAAGTGCAGCCATGGTCTGCTCTTCTTGGAGTGGCGCAAGGGAGTTTGGCAGGGAGCTTAGAGAAGCAAGCCAAGTGTCTTGCTGGCAGCTGCTGCTGCGATGCATGTGGGTGCCTATTACTTTCACTTCAGTATATGAAAGTAGGTTTGGAGGCTGTTCCCTCTGTTCAGTACTCCCCCACCCCACTCATACTGCTGAAGAATAGCTTTGGTGATGGGTGGCTGTTGAGCTGTGTGTGAAGGTGAAGTTGACATGCCCACCTGAGGCAGGAAACAAGGTAGTTGCCCTGATACACAGGTCACCAGTGTTCTTTTGGTTCTCCTGTGTGTGTACTTGACACAGGACATTTCTAACCTGCATTTGCCATTTTTATTGTACTGTGCTGTCAGGCCATACGTGTATGCTTGTCCTGCTGTCCTCCAGCCTGCCTTCAATAGCGTCTAACAACTGTGTCCCAGTTTCACAGTCACTCTGCTGGCAGGAAACTTGTGTTCTCAAAAAGGCCTCTGTTACTTTCAAAGACCTCATCCTCCCTGTTTAGAAACCTAGAGAAAATGGTGTGTCTTAGGTTCTTCAGCACAAGCTCTATGAACCTTGCTGCTCATGCTACATTACTTTCTCTGTACCCTTTCCTCTTCCAGATAAATCGTCAGTGCTGGTGCCAAAGGTTTTCCACCGGGCAGAACGTGGCTGATGCTCTGCAGTGCTCCCATCTCTCCACTTCTGGAGTTGCATGCTGATGAGGATTGATGGGACTTTGGACTCTGAAATGCTGTGGGGTGGGGGCAGTTCCCAGGTGGGGGGCCTCATGGCTGGAGTGGACACAGTCACCTGGAGGTCGGGGACGACAATGAGGCATGAAGCAAAACGATTGCTGCAAATGGCAGGGCTGCTGGCCAGAGGGAAAGCACCGGGGATAGGATTCTGTGGACCCATTAATCGCGTGTTGAAAACCCATTTGGATCTCATGATGAATGTAAAAATGTTCTTGGTATCATTTAATTCAGACCTGCTTGGAGGAAAGTCTCTTGAAATGAGCTGTAGCGGGATTCCCTGGATTTTGTTCCTGGACAAGTGAGTTTTTTGGCAGTTGGCCAAGGGTTTTTTTGGGGGGAGGGGAATGATGCTGCGAAGCCTTTAAAATTGATCCAGTAGAAAACAGTTGGCTGTCCCCTAGACAGGGTGGTGGCTGGCAGAACAGGAGAAGCAGGCTTGGAAATGTTTCCTGCCTTGCGTGTTCACATGTACCATGCAGTGAAGCAGTAAGGATGTGTTGTAATCACACAGGGATGAAAGAGGGACAGTCAGTGTGCCCCCAGCACCTGCTGTTTCTTCCTTATCACTACTCCCCCCACCAACAGCTCATGGTCTGCCATGCCTGGATGCTCTGTAGCAGCTATTGCGATACTCTCCACGCACCATGGCCAATAGAACAGCAGCAATGTAGGTATGGGTCCTCCTAGCAAAGCCACCCAAGCATTTTTGTACAAACTGGCTCTGGTCCCCTTGGGCAGACCCCCGCAGCCGTGGTTTGTGAGCAGCCATCCCTGGGCCAGGAGTGGGAAAGGGCAGGCTGAGCCCTGGCACCACAACACTGGTTTCTTTTGAGGACTTTTAAGACGTTGCTGTCAGTTTGTGCCCTGCAGCTGAGCCCTGATAACTGGGCTGTATGAGTCGTGCTCTGTGCAAATCAAATAGGAGGCAGGTGTTTCCAAAGCCAGAATCCCTATATCAGATGCTGATGGAGGTCTGAGAGATGAGTGACTTTAAATACTTGTGTTAATTAATGTACAGCTCTTAACCCTTTGGGCTGTGATGGCAGATGTGGGATGGGTGATGCTGGTTGATAGGAAGTCTCCATCAGGATGCGGGCTGGCCAGGCCTGCAACCAGTGCAAGACAGTAACATGCATCCTGCTGGGACCTGCTGCTGTTGCACAGGTGATGTTCCCCTGGCTTCTGGTCCTTCAAACACCAGCCTTGTGTGCAAGGCTGCAACTATCCCTGTTGGCGGGAACTTAACACTGGGAAATGCAGGGCAGAATCCACTCTGGTGGGAGATTGCAGAGGCCAGGTAGAAGAAATCGAGCTGTTGTGCCTCATGTTAGGGGGGAAAGCTGCCAAATAAAAGCTGGCAGCTCAGTCAACTTTGTGTCTCTTCAGGGTGTCACTCCGGCTGGGGAGAGGGTTCAGATTGCATGTGTTAACCTGCCATCTCTGGCAGTAGGCATTCAAACCTCTCTTAGTCTGTGGGAAGCATTAATTGATTCTGCCTCTGTATTGCTGTAGATAAATTGGTCTAGAAATTACCTGTGGTGGCTGGAGGGAGTGAGCAGGTGGGATCTTTGAACGGTGTGAGGAATAGTGCTGGGAATCTCCCTTGTCATGAGTCTTGCTGCCCATGAGACATGATGGGCCCCAGTATGGTCAGAACTTACACTGGAGCATTCTCTACTGTCACCCCTTGAGCTGGGTGACCTTCTCCTCTTCTCTTTGCTGCTACTCACCTCTTTCTTTCCCTTCTCCATAGGAAGAAACTAGCGATTTGTTGCTGTGACATTGTGTGGAAACCACATTGTAAAGAAACCCCAAACTGGAATCCTTTTCCAGCCGGAAGCCTGTTTCCCAGTGCACCCATCTGGTCTGGGATGCACAAGCATTGAAGAAATGAGAGGACAGAGCAGACATCTTACAGCCTGCTCCTCGGGACTGCAGCCCTCCCGCCAGGGCACGCCACCTCAGCAGGAGCACGAGGTTACCTGGCCTTGGCAGACACTTGGTCTGCTGTGTGCGCTGAAGCCGTGATGCCAGGAGTATGGCAGTATGGAGAGCAGTCCAGTAGGGTCTATTTAATATGAAATGGTGATCGCTCATCCGCCCACTGTTTAGTAACTGGTGTAACTGTGTTTTCATCTGTATTTTTTTAATATGCAAAAGCCATTTAATTTTCTATGCAGTTCAAAAACATCTCTCCCCTTTGCAACTGCCGGGTGGGAGATGTGTGCAGGAGGACCAAGCCAAGTGGCTGATAGTCCTTTTGATTTTGCTGTCCCTCTCTTTTAAGGATGCATCCTGGAATCCTTTGCACACGGTGTCCCTTTGCAGGCCCCTTATTTTTAAACGATCTGTCAATTTTTTTATGAGTCCAGCCACAAGGAAAGAGGGCTTGAAGGCAGTGTCCTAAGAGCAGAGGTACCTGAGTTCAGAGTATGTATTGTATTCCTGTTCCTGTCCCTGCTTGGAGAGTTACTGAACGGCTAGAAATGACTGAGGCCTCTGTGGAGCACCCTGCAGCCTTTACTGAAGGTGTATTGTGAAGAGGATAGGGGCATCAATTGTCTCCCTGTCGAGCTGACAGTGGATTTAACCCCTTTGGAACAGGAGGAGGATCTCCTGGTACTAGACGGCTACTTCACTCAAGAGGACTGTGCTGGTTTTGCTTATTGGTTTGCAGACCCCTTGCTTGTCGACCAGTGGATTTCCTATTGAAACTGGTGCACACAGGTTTAGAGGCAGAGCTGGCAAGTTGACTTGCACTGCAGGGCTTTCAGCAGCTGGAACGTGTCCTGGAGTACCTTGTGTTACACTCTGAAGCAGAACCTGGGATTCAAAACTGCATCCGTCCAAGTGAAACTCCCAGGATAGCAGCTTTGCCTCCTGGGCCTGTGTGACATGAGAAATGGCACGACCCTAAGTAGCACACAAATCTGTTGAGGTAGAGAGGGAGCCTGAAGAGTGATGCTGCACCATCTAGCTCAGCTTGGGGCTTGCAGGGGTACTTGGAGGCCTCTGGCAACTGCAGAGGGTCCTGAGTAATGGGTCACCTCTGCTTTAACTGTGCTAAAGGCAAAAAGCTCAGAGAAATAAGACTATTTCCAGACTGCCTCAAGGTCAGACTGTGTTTGACTGGTTTCCTTTTGTGACAGTGCTGTTCTTTCTGCATTCCATCTCTGGGGGATTCAGCTTTAAAGCTAAACAGAAAGAGAAAACAGATTGGGATTTAACCTGCCTTTCGGTCTCCCAGATCAGCTGGAAGTGTTGGGGGGGGCTACAGAAGTGTGGGTCCCCCATGCTACAGTTCCACAGTGGCTGTGAAAACTCAAATTGTGTATGTGGCTGCTGCTTTCTCAGGAACACAAGATGCGCTTGGTTGTGCTGTAGCACCCAAGCTTGCATGGGGTCCCTGTTCTCTTCCCCTTTGGACTTCTGAGGTAGTTAAACTTTGTCAGAGCAGTCGGGGCTCCTCACTGGAAGGAGACAGATGGCGTTGTGTTAAAGGGAACTGCAGATGGTATTTAGTAGCTCACTAAGTGAGGCTCACTCCTGCAGAGGCAGATCCCGGAGAGCAGATCCTCCCCCACCCTTTGGATGGGACCTTGGACTGGCATCCTTGGAACGGCAGTGCGGGCAGGTGGAGATGCTGCACTGCATAAGCACAAGAAGAGGCAAGCAAGTGGGCCTCAGTGTAGCACTCATCACACGCTTCATGGCTCATGGACTGTAATTGCAGGTATTCATATAATCTGCATCACTGGGCAGGACTCTGCGCGCACACACACATGCATGCCCAGACGTACGTGCACCACACCCACACTTGCGCACACATCCAAAACAACTGAAAATAAAAGTGATCTCAGTCTCAAGGAGAGGCTTGGCTGTTTGATTTGTTTTTCTTTTTCCAGTGCCTCCTTGGGCCCTGCTTCTGAAAGGGTCTGTGCCTAATTGTAGATCTGGCATTTTCTAAATCCAGGAGCCTGAGCTTTTAGGAGCACTGGTAGCAGATGACTCACAAAGTCATTAAGAGATGGGCTTTTGAGTGAATCTGAGCAGGGAGCCCTGTGTTGGGATGATCATCTGTGAAACATTGCCCACTCCAGCAAGGCAAGTGATTTCTGGGGAACAGCTCTTTCTCTACTGTGTTTAGGGTCTTTTGTGGATGTGTGAGGCCAGCTTAGTGGTTCCATGGTGTTTGCTTTCTTGTAAGGCTTGGATCCCTGCAAACCCTGCTTTGGTGCCTGTTGTTCAGAGGCAAGAGCAATAAGGCAGATGGCCCTCTTGTTAACATGTTAATGGCAGGAGGGTAGGTTAAAAGTAGGGAGGGAGTCCCCTCCTACCCAGCCTCAAGCAGCTGCTTGTGCCCCCGCATCCCTCACTACTCTCCTCTGGAGGAGAAGATGAAGACAGGCTTCTGTGGCAACCCACCACGCAGCGATGCTGCGCAGCAGGTGTAGGGGAAGGGGGAGGGCAGCATCTGCAACAAGGTGCTGGTGTGTTGGAGTGCAAAAGAAGGGAACACTGAGGGCAGCTTCAGCCACAACAGGTCAAAGGAGAGGATGCCAGGCTATTTAGGGGCTGGCAGATGTGGAGGTTGGGTGGTTCCATCAGTCAGGTGGGTGCCACATAAGCATCATCTTACATCACTGAGTGACATCTGTGAGGATGTGGCTAGAATGGACTCCAGGGCTGGGGGAAGCACCAGCAGAAAATTAAATGACCTGTAATGGAGAGAGGGGCCTCTTCCCTTTGCCTCCTGGCTGAGAAGACCTGGAGGACTGCAGATTAAAGGATATGGGGAAGAGCATAAGGCAATTTCCCTGGGCAGGGAGGGCATGAGGAACAGCTGCATTGCTCTGGTGGCCAGGAACTGGCTGCCCACAGCTCATGGGCATCTCAGATCTCTGTTCAGGATGCCCAGGGCAAAGTTACTCTCACAAGGAATGCAGAAGCCTACATAAGATGTCTGTCCTGAGTATTCTCCCCATAAAACAGCCAGAGCTTCCAGCAACCTGCTGTGACCCCAAACCCAGGAGGCTTCTCAGCAAAAGCTCTGGGGGAATATGGCAGGATCACAAAGGCAGAAGTGCTGCTGCAGAGGAACAAGGCAAGGGCTGGTGGGACTCACCTGCCGTTGAGCTCACTGGGACAGGCAGGGGTGAGGCAGCCCAGGCACACATGGCACATTGAATCAGAATGCTTGAGGTTTAAAGTGACCTTCAAAAGTCATCTAGTCCAACCTCCCTGCACTGAGCAGGGACATCTTCAATTAAAGCAGGTTGTTCAGAGCCCCATCCATCACAGCCTTGAATATTCCCAGGGATGGGGCATCAACCACCTCTCTGAGCATCCTGGGCCAGGGTCTCACCACCCTCATCGGAGAAAATGTCTTACTTTTATCTAGTCTGAATCTCCCTCTTTCCGTTTAAAACCATCATCCCTTGTCTTACCAAAACAGGTCCTGCTAACAAGTCCCTCACGATCTTTCTGATGGGCCTCCTTAAATACTGAAAGGCCACAAGGTCTCCCCGGAGCCTTCTCCGGGCGGAACAACCCTTAGTCCCTCCGCCTGGCCTCGCAGCAGAGGGCTTCCAGCCCGCTGACAGTCATCGGGGCCGCCTCTGGACTCGTCCCAGCAGGTCCGTGGCTTTCCCGCGCTGAGACATTTTTTTCACATGCCCACGACTGATTTCTATCACAGAGGGGAAGGCGGAAGCTGTAGCCGAGCAGCTCTGACGGAGCGCGGCGGCCCAACGAGAGCGGAGGCGGGGCTGCCCCACCGCCCAGGGGCGGACCCTGACCTCTCCCCGCCCTCACCCGGCCGCCGCCGCCGCCACCATGGAGGAGCAGAAGGAGAACCGCCCGCAGGCTGCTCCCAACGAGCCGCCGGTACTTCCCGCCCCCGCCGCCTGCCCGCCGGTGAGTATTGCGCGGGGCTCGGGCGGGCGGTGCTGGTCGCGCCGGGCATGCGCCAGCATCCCCGGCCCGCCGCTGCCCCCCGCGCATGCGCAAGGGCCGCGCCGCGCCCATGGCGGCCTTCATCCCTTCCCGCCTCAGGCCTTGCTTTCCCCTGCCCTCGGCGCTTCCCGGGGCTGTGGCTGGAGCGGAGCCGTGCAGCCGACCCAGGCGGGCTGAATGCCGCACTACGTGGGGGGAGCCTCCGGTGCCACAGGGCCTCTTGTCTGCACCGGAGGCCCGGGACGTGGGTGTGGCGGCGGCGGGCCCGGGGTAGGCCGGCCGCGCCGTGTGCGCGCTCCACAAGGGCTACGAATAACTGTTTAGAGCGAAAGGGCTTTTAGTTTTCCCTCTTAATTTATCGTTTTATTTATTTTACACGTATTGGACATCTGTCCCTGTGTTTCAGTCAGTACAAGTTAATGAAGGTATTGAGAGAAATCCCTTGATACTGATCAAGGTTTTGCCAGCTCGTACCAGAGAACTAACTTTTTCTGTTGAAGCTGGAACAAACGTTCAGGTTTTGTCTCTCAGTTACTCTTTGGCACAAGTTCAGACATGTGCATGAGTATCCTTTTTTTTTTGTCAACGGTTTTTATGAAAGGGAAGGAAAATGGTGTTCAGAGTTGGCTTCAGATTTTCTTTTCTTACCCAGTTCACTATTTGATGGTGAAGGAAGAAGTGTGACGTGTTACAGCACTTTGGTGCTAAAACAACATGTAGTTTTTAGTGCTTTAACTTCTTATTGTGACCTTAAATGACCTTCCTATTTCTCTTTCTTCTAGGGAAGGCAGCATTGTAGGATCAGTGATCAAGAAACTGATGGGAAAAACTCAACTGCCAGTTCAAATGACTTCAGTGATCCAGTTTACAAAGAAATTGCTATAACCAATGGTTATATCAACAGAATGACCAGAGACGAGCTCAGAAGTAAACTTGCAGAGTTCAAGCTTGAAACCAGGTTAGGCAGATTGTGTTGTCAGAAATGTGTGCTGTCTCAAGTGGCAACACAAAGGAATGCAAATATGTAACCGCAGGGTACTTCTCCAAATGTTTTTGGTCAAGGGGGGAAGAAGAACTGTCCCTGCAGTTCTCAGACAGTATTGCAGACCTTCAGCATATAGAAACTCCTTCAGAACATACACATCTTTATTTACTGTACTCAGTACTGGCTAGAACCTCTGTGGTGATAGGGCTCAGAATTAAATCATCACAGAGGACAGGTACCTTTAAATGAGGAGTTTGCTAATCTGAATAGATGAGATAGAATAATGTGAACAGGTGAGTATTATAAGCTGGATTTGTGCTCATTGAGGAGGAGAAAAGGGCTAGGAATATAGGTTCCTGCTCTGTCAGAAATGACCTGTAATACCCTTTGATATTGCTGCAGCCTGACAGATTGGAGATGTTGAGAAGAAGGTGGTCAACTGGAAAAAAACAAAGTATTTTGTTTCTGTTGGCAGCAGGAATGAGGAAGTTGTGGTGTTAGCAAAGTGAGAAGCTACTGCCCTGGAGGAAGAGGGAATATGAAAGGTGAAATGGAGTCTGAAAGGAGAAATCTGGCTTTCTAGAGAACAGGATGACTGTAGCAGAGAGGATATTCAGAGAAAAGGAAAAAAATTGAGGACCAGAGATTTGTTTGAACTTAATAAAGGAAAAAAAAAAATGTGGGTGGGAAGTGCAGCCTGCTACCTCCACCCTGTCTAGCTGCAGATGTTCTGGCTGCATAGGGTTTTTTTGAATCCCTCCTTCCTTAAATTATCTCCTCAGGAAGAAATTTTTTTATCATTACCTGATAAATTTATTTTGTAAAACAGGTTAGATTTGTAGAGCTATTCAGCAGTTACTCTGATTTAAAAATAAAAAGCAGAATTCTAAGTAGTAAATTATGTGTTTGTGGCTTCTTTCTATGTTATTATTTTTCTATTTGTGTTTTTATTCAGATGCGAATGCAGAAAGCTTTAAACTTTTCTTTCAGCTAAGCTAGACTTGTTTTGTCAATATAGTCAATTAAGTTGGTCAGAGTAAGTCTTGCATTTAAACAAATAGCGCATCACCTTGAATGCAGTGATTGGAGGAGTTTGCCACACACCAGCCTTTCCCTTGCCATTATCTTGGTAGCAGATTATCTCTTTCAACTTAATTTACAGGTTTGATGAATAAAAATGTAATTTTCCCCTCCATCAGCTCTCATACTATTTCAACTTTGAACTAAGTGGTCATTGAACTAAGCTAGATTATTAAACCAGAGTGAAAAAGAGTTACCAGTGTCTGCAGTGGAAGTGCAGGTTCAGAAGTCTCATTCCAGTTTTTCCTTGTGGATCAGTGGGCTGCTTTTCTGATATTACCCCTTGCTACAAGTAGCTCTTAGGGCTTCTGTGATTTCATTTGCAGTGTGTAACTTTAAAAAATAACTTCCTTCACAGAATAAGTTATCCTTGTTTGTTCAGCCCTGGTTTGGTATGTGGCAGTTCTGGCACCTGTACTTGCATATTCTAATGTTTGTATTAAACAGATGCAGACTAAGTAACTTCAGTCGCTTGCCACTGTGAATTTACGTTGGCCACAAGCCTCACAAAAAGCAGGATCTTGACCAGGAAGTTTTTTCTGACAACTGAAATCTTAAGTACTTATAATTAAGTTACTCAACCTCAATTTTAAATTTAAATTGAAGCATATTTTAAATGTGGGCATTTTAACTGGATTCTGCATTATCTGTGCCAGTGATGCAGAAAGACCTCGGGCATCAGTTGCTTCAGGTAGACAGCACAGGGAAATCTGGTGAGGCAGTAGTGCTTCCAGCACCAGAGGTCATCTAGGAGCGATCTACAAAGTCTCAGGCTTGGCAGAGGCTTCAGCTACTGTATCTTGCTGAACTGGAGGTGCCTGCAGAGTGTCTCTTTGCTGTGCTTCCCAGGCTGTCCCCAAATACTGGTGTTATCTAGATGTGTTAGATGCTGAGGGTGTATAGCAGCCTTTGCATTATCCCAGGTAATGGAACGCTAACTCTACGATTAATTTGGATTCATGCTTCGTAAAGCACTAGTGTTCAAAATGAGGTTAATACATGATGAACTTGCAAACGTTAACTATAGCTTCAGTTCCATAATGGTGAAATAATTAATTGAGCATGATCTTTGTCGCTTTCCTGATCTCTAGAGGAGTGAAAGATGTGCTGAAAAAGAGACTGAAAAACTATTATAAGAAACAGAAGCTGATGCAGAAGGAACCCGTTAACGGTGACAGCTACTATGACTACATCTGTGTTGTTGACTTTGAAGCAACCTGTGAAGAAGGAAATCCACCTGAATTCATACATGAAATAATTGAGTTTCCTATTGTCTTACTAAACACACATACCCTGGAAATAGTAAGTGATCTAATTACTGTGTCCGTACACTGTTCTTCAATGTAACTTCTTTGCCTTGGGAAGCCTAGATTAGTTTTTGGGTAGATGTTGAACTTCATTAAAAAAGGCTTCTTCATAAAGCCCTATCCTCTGTGCCTCTTCCATACAGACAAAACTGTCTTTCTCTTAAAGCATCTGTAATAGATCATGTTTTTGCTGTTGACAGACTTTTAAGTTCCCCCCCTCCCCGCCCCCCTTCTTTCACTACTCTAAGATCTACAAAGCTGTTTTTAGGACTCGAGGGTCAAGAATTAGCAATTTCTGAGGCCCTGTGTGAGACAATTGAGAAGAGATTAATGCAGAGGTCTAGAAAGTGGGCTTGAGTGAATGCTGTTTCTTGGTGGCCTAGACTATTTCCACAACACACCTGAGAGACTGATGGCTCTGATTTCAAACATAGTAGGCATCTGGCAGCCTCTGGTGCTCTGTTCCAATACAGCTTGCTTTGAGGAAAAATGCTTGCTGTCTAACTGAAACTGAGTGACTCAGTGACACGGGGGAAGTGCACGCTTCTCTGACTAATGGTTCATTTATCAAGAACTTCTAAGAGGGGGTAATGCTATATTAGAGCATAGCTGCATGTATGACTAACCACAGACTGAGGATTGCACACATTAACATTGCCAAGATTGTTCTGTTACCTTTAGAGTAGTACTAAACAGTGTGGGTTGGGTTTTTTTTCCTCTGTCCAAAAGTTTTTGTATAGCAGCAGGGATTTGGGCCTTTCTTTTTTCCACGATACTTGCTTGTAGTCTTCACTCTCCTACTGCTCAGTTTGCCAGAGTGAGGTCATTGTGTTTCTCTGGCTGGCATGGAGAAGTGTATGGCTTGCAGGCAGCCTCTGAGCTGTGTGGCCTGCTGCCTTCCTTGAATTACAGGTGAGCCTTTAGAGATACCACCTAAAAACCATCAGGCTTTGCTCATGCATCTCACTTCTTTTTTCCTTACTTGTGCTTTCCTTTTCCCAAATCCTCCCCTCTTAACACCCACATCCTTGCTCTTTGGTGCCTACTGGTTGAGAGAAGGGACATGTTCCATTTGGAAAGCCATCCGTCTGTCACATAGGGAATCTCTTGATGGCCAGTCAGGACACTGTTATTATCTGGGGAGGTACACGCTCCATTTTGCCTCCATCAGGGCAAGTAGCCACTATTGCCTTTCAGCTCTGGGCAAGCCAAAGAAGCTGCTACTGCTGCTGAGTGTTTGATTCTCTCATTACAGGAGGATACCTTTCAGCAATATGTGAAGCCAGAGATTAATCCCAAGCTTTCAGACTTCTGTATCAGTCTGACAGGAATCACCCAGGTAATTTGCATTTTTGTTTCTTTCGGGAAAAAATATGGAAAAAAAGGAGATGTGCTGCTGATGTTTTCAAACTGGTAATATTTCCTGGTAATTTTTCTGTAAAACTTACTCTCTTAATCCTCATCTTTTCCTCCTCTCCCAGTTATCACAGAATTGGTTTCACCAGGTTGGTCATTTAGGTGTTTGTAAGGGGCTGTAGGAAAACGCATTCGCTTTGTAATCCATGTGTAGAAACTTCATCCTTAGCAGAGGAAAGCACCTTTTGAATTGCATCTGTTTCTTTTCTAAGGTTTTTATTGTAAAGGGTTTAGAGACTCATGATGGCAGTGGCTTGTGATCAAGGAGCAGGAGACTGGGAAACAAGCTCCAGGTTTTTAATCAAAGTTCCATGGCTGGCTAACCATGTTACCTGTCTATATGCCATTTGGAGGTTGGCTGTTTTAGTGGCACTTTTATGATGCTTTTTTTTTTTTTTTTTGGTATAGAAAAATCTCTCCAAATATCTGCTTATTTTAATGTGTAACCTATTTCTAAACATTCTTGTAAAGCTGAGTGAGAATGTGAGTGCCTCTATACCAATATAATTCTTACTCTTCATGCTGGGCTTTTTTTCTGGAGAAAAAAAAAAAAAATTCTCTCTTTTTTTGTGTTTTGTTTTGGGTTTTTTTTTTTTTGGTTCTCTTAGGACATTGTTGATAAAGCTGATACATTTCCTCAAGTTCTGCAGAACGTCATAGAGTGGATGAGACAGAGGGAACTGGGAACAAAGTATACCTATTCCATGTTGACAGATGGGTATGTCCAACCTTCAGAACAATCTAAAACTGCCAAACAATGTTTAATCTTTGTGGGAGTATTGTTAAAGGTGGATTGTGATGCTGCCATTTTGACATTTTATTATAATTTTAACTTTCAGGAAAATCAGAACTAACCAATTTGAAATTAACCATAAATCCATTAGATGGCACTGTTTCTTTCTGTACACAACTAAATGATGTTGAGTGGGGTTTTTTTAATCCTTCCTTCTTGTTGTAATTCTTTTGTTTACACCTAGTTTTTGTGTAGCACATAATACCTGAAAATCAAATTGTGCAATTTCATGGAATCATAGAATCATTTAGATTGGAAAAGATCTTTTGAGATCATCTTGTCCAAGCATTAACCCAACACTGCTAAGTCCACTACTAAACCGTGTCCCTCAGCACCACATCTCCCTGTCTTTTAAATACTTCAAGGGCTGGTGACTCCACCACATCATTGGGCAGCCTGCTACAGTGCTTTATGTTTGCTAACTTACAGTCAAGTGGGACCTCCCCCGTTAGCCAGGAGTGCTGGTAAATGATGGAAAGTGGCTTGTCGAGCACTTCTCCCAGGTCCCTTAGTACCCTTGGTGGATCCCATCCAGACCTGTAGATTTGTGTGTTTCTGAAGTGGTGCAGCAGGTCACTCATCATTTCTTGTTGGATTATGGGGGTTTCATTCTGCTCCCTGTCTTCCAGCCCAGGGAACTGGGTACCCAGAAAGCAATTGGTTTTACTACTAAAGATTGAGGCAAAGAAGGTGTTAAGTACCTCAGCCCTTTCCTCATCCTTTGTCACAGTATTTCTTCTGCATCCAATAAAGGTTGGAGATTCTCCTTAGTCCTTTTGCTGTTAATGTATTTATAGAAACATTTTTTATTCTCTTTTATGGCAGTAGCCAGATTAAATTTATTTGAGCTTTGGCCCTTCTGACTTTTCTCCCTGAATAACCTCACAACATCCTTGTAGCCCTCCTGAGTTGCCTGCCTCATCTTTGAAAGGTCATAAACTCCTTTTTTTTTTTTCTGGCTTCCAACCAAAGCTCTCTGTTAAGCTAGGCCAGTGGTCTTCCCTGCCATTTCGTCTCACAGCACGTGGGGATGACCTGCTCCTGCACCTTTAAGACTTCCTTCTTGAGGAACATCCAGCCTTTGTGGACTCCTTTACCCTGCAGAATGGCCTCTCAAGGGACTTCATCAACCAGTCTCCTAAACAGGCCAAAGCCTGCCCTCCAGAAGTCCAAGGTGGCAGTTCTGCTGACCTTCCTCCTTACTTCTCCAAGACTAGAAAACTGTCATTTTGTGATTGCTGTGCCCAAGACAGCCTCCAACCATCACCCACAAGTCCTCCTCTGTTCATAAACAACAGGTTCAGGGAGGGGCCTTTCCTTGCCAGCTCACTCCCCAGCTGTGTCGGGAGGTTACCTCCCACATACTCCAGGAGCCTCATGGACTGTTCAGTTCTAGGCAACTCCCATGCTCTCCTAAATCCGAGACTTCAGAGATGTGTGGTGCTCGTGTTGTATCCTATGTGTGTTCATGTTACTACATCCTGCATATCTCACCAGAAAGCAATAATGGATTTTGCTGGTTATCAAGCAAGGAGAAATGGCTAACACAGAAAGCTCTCTGCTTTGGCTTAGAGGACTGTGCCTCTGGTGGGTCCCACCTCTGGGTAGGCTTTGTTTGTGAGGGATTGACTGTTCCTTGAAATACCACCTGAACTTTCTTTCTCACAAGGTCTGCATGAAAACTCAAGTCCCCTAATGACTGCAAAACGAACAGATCTTGAGATGTAGTTGTATCTGTGGTGTGACATTGTTCTCAGCTTTGTTATACAGTGAAAGATACTGTTTGAGCCTTATCTTTAGGACTGGCTGGGTATTTTTTTCTCTAGGTGATGCTTGCTTTTTAGCTGTGGGACATTATTACTCTGTTACGATGTCTGCTTTTTTCCTTCTTTGGAATGAGGGATTTAAGGAAGGAGTAGCATAGAGAGTTTTTAACAGTAGCTGTGTTGAGTTTAATGATGCATTTTCATGTTGCTATGCCTGCGTTTTGCCTGGAGTAAGTCCTCTGCTATGTTGGATTAAACAGGCAGTCCTGTTCTGCTCTGTTACAACAATTGTGTTGAACCAAATGGGGATGAACACCAAAACTAAACTGGAGTTAATGAAAAAAAGAGTGTGGGGGATCTTAGTATGACTTCCTAACACTTCTGTCAAGTAAATCACAGATAAATATTCTGGTTTATAATAGGAGTGGTTTCAAAAGTATTTCACAGGAGATGAATGGATATATAAGAAAACTTTTTAACTAATCAGATTTAGCAAGTAGGAAAAGCTTTGACCATGAGGCTTTATTCTCAAAATTCTTGAAGATTTGAACAATGGCTGTAAATTGCAGGTTTTTTTGGTGAAGAACCTGTATCATTGAAATGTGGTTGTATCCAGTGTGAACAGTAAAGCCATTTAAAAGCTGCCACACAAGACTCGAGGTGTATGGTTTAGATCCATGTACACGCTAAAAATAATCAGTTAAAATGTTGTCCCAACTTTACTACTTTACCTTAAATATGATAGATACTGCTATTTGACTATTTTATTTTATTTTTTTGCCTACAATTGGGTTTCTTTTGAAGCAAGAATGAATTAAAAAAAAAAAAAAAGAAAAAGAAAATGCTAAAACAAAACTGGTGCAAGACAGGTTATGTTACTGAGCCTAAAATGTGTCTGGAAATTCTCTCCAGGGGAATCCTCTCAGTGAAATTGCTCAAGGAAAATAGGTACAGTGAAATCTGTCATATAGATGAGATTATGTAGACAGCTCTAAGAGGGGAAAAGAAGGCTTTGTTTTAGCTTGAAGCTTGCCAACTTGTTGGGGTGGTTCCCTTCAGGAAGCCTGCTGGAAGTGCATAGGGTTTTATCTTCATTTTCTTTCCATGAAGGTCTGGTTTTCCTAAACCTATGTGCAGTCCTCTTTCAGTAACCTCTGTTAAGCAGAGAGATGCATGCATACCCAAGTAATCAGGAAAGTTTAAGATGTCACATTCTTTCCCGAGGGCTGGAGAAGCATCTAGTTTCTTGGCAGGTTTTGGAGTAGATGTGGTAGGTGGAGAAGTTGGCATACTGTTTTCTGTTTCTCCCGGACCTGAAACCATCTTAGTGAAAATCTTGTTCCTGTCATTATTTGTTTTCTCCATGAGAAACAAATTTGTATTAAAAAATCATTATCATGACTGTAACAAAAGAGCTTTTCCTAACTGACGTTAGGATCTACGTTTTCCTTCTACTGACCACCAAAGAAAAGACAGACGTACGTGCAATATATAGAACACAGGGCACCTGAATTATACATTACTAATGTTTTTCTCTTTTCTCTTTTGACTTTTTAAGATCTTGGGATATGAGTAAATTTTTGAACACCCAGTGCCGTATTAGCCGTATCAAATACCCTTCTTTTGCCAAAAGGTGGATCAATATTCGCAAATCATATGGGAACTTCTATAAGGTTTGTATGGATTGTTATTTTGCTTGCAGGAAAATTTGCTTAATAAGTCTAGAATGTCCTGTTGTGCTTATTATCTTTACTAGTGTAGTGTAAAATTATAGTACTTAAACTAGTTGCTTGGGGCCTGATTTGCAAATGTGCTTCATGCCCAGATCTCACTTTACTAATTGAAGATTAAATAGTATAATGTGTTTAGATTTTAATCTTGTTTTTAAAAATCAGGAGATGCTCCATGAAGGATTGTCTAAAATGTCTTGCTGGTGCTTTTAGATCAAGTGTATCTTGAAGTAGTTGAACTGAAAAGACTCTGTACTGATTTTTCAATTATTTTTTCCTGTTTTCATGTGCTACACTACAAAACTTACTTGCACCACACCCTCAGATGTTTTTGCTTTTGACAGTGGAGACAGAGAAAGATTAGGATGTATCTACAGTGGAATCAAATTGTCAAGAGAAAAGTAATAACTAAGTTCAAAGCCAAAACCTATCACTGCTTTCTTTCTGAGATTACCATAAAATGGGTTAGTGGAGGTTCTGGTGAATTCCTAGTCAGCCTGCACTCAACCGTTTGTTTGAATGTGGTTTCAGCCTAGCTGACAAATATTCTCTTGAAGAGATTCTTCATACTAAATATAACCTCTAGAGGGGAAAGAAAAAAAAAAAAAAAAAGCTGAACATTTCACAAGAGACGAGCTTTACTTTGTGCTTGGCAAATATGACAGAGTTACTCCATTTCTCCCTCTATTTTTGTGCCTCCTCTGTATGACTGTTTCTATTGGAAACAAATGAGAACACAGAACTCCCTTGTTAGTCCTATCAGCTTTAACCTGGACATACCTTCTTTTTCCTTCTCTGTTGAGCAGCGAGTGCCTTTTCATCAAAGGCCATGTTAATTTAGAGGGAATCAGTTTCTTTTTACTTTGTGATTTTTATTTTTAACTATTTTTACTAAATACAGACACTTGTTGCATTTGTAGTTGTTCAGGGCTTCTGTTCTGTGCTACCACCGAATGTGTTGTTACGTTATAGATAAAATTAACAACAAGGAATGTAATGTAACTTTCTTGTGGAATGTTCCACAACCTGCAATATGTCTCCCCTGCCCAGTTTGTGGGTATTATTACTGGAGTTGCATGTTGCTAAGTTTTGACAACTGTGTTGTCACCATTCTGCCTAGCTATTAAATCCAGCAGTATGGTGCAATATCCTGGAACTTGTCATGTCCCATGTTCCACCACCCCAACCACCACCACCAAGAGGGCAAGCCAAAATTTTCCTTTAGTTACCCTTCTGTTAATCTTTGGCCTTTCCAGAGATCAAATGTATTAGTAGTTCATCAAGGGAAGACTTAGGGCTTTTGCTGGTGTAGGATTTGGTGTGGGTAAGTCAGTTAAGCTTCCTTGTCTGTTCGTGCTTTTGGTCATCCATGGGACTGCTATAGGTGTCACTGATCTGTTCCTGTGGTGCTTGGAGGCATTAAGAAGCTTGATGTCTGTGAGGATCAGGAGCCTGGTGATTCTTTAATCGCTTAGCATTTAAAAGGAAAAGCAGAATCTGATTCCCTCTGCAATGTCACTTTGGGTGCTAATTCCCTTTTTTTTTTAAGGCCATAGCCAGACCCTGGCTTCCACTGATGCCAAAACTGGCACATCTTGTGCTGGTGCTGGTAATGGTGAGAGCCTCTTGAGATTATCCTGAGTCTAGACAAGCTCCTGTTGACTATGTCTCCTCTGTAAAAATGAGAGCGTCTGTCTCACCAGGGTGCTTTGAAGTTAAATTGTTAGTGATCTGACAAAAAGCAAATGAAAGTAGTGTGTGACTTAAGTAGACTGAAAATCTGCCTAAGTTTCTACTGCACTGTGCTAGATTAAGAAGACTTGATACAGAACCTAATTCTTGAATGTGGTTCACTTTCCCCATTAGGTTCCTAGGAACCAGACCAAGCTGACAATCATGCTTGAAAAGCTGGGCATGAATTATGATGGGAGACCTCACAGTGGACTTGATGACTCTAAAAACATTGCAAGGATAGCTATAAGGATGCTGCAGGATGGCTGTGAACTGCGGGTGAATGAGAGAATGCATGCTGGACAGCTTGTGACAGTCTCCTCCTCAGCCCCCTTAGAGGGAGCCCCTGCTCCACAGATGCCCCGCTACAGAAACTAGCAGTTCAGGGTTTCTGCCTCAGGAGCTGCTCTCAGATACCCGCTAAAGAGCTTGTTAAACTGCCACTTCTGCCACCCTGTCTGCAGCACAGCATCTGAAAGCACCTTAACTGATTGCCTCTGTTGAGATTGAGGAGCATGGAAGCTCTTTGCTCCTTGAAGCCTGTGTTGCAGTATATATATATTATTTTTATTTTTTTTTATACTGATGATTTTCTTTGTTGTTGTTGTTTGCAACTTTTCTAGCTCTAAGGCTGATAATGCAGGATCTAAGCAAAGCGTTAAGCTTTTAAGAACATGTAATTTAAACACATGCAAAGGTTGATTAGGCCTGTGCACTGCTGTTCCACCCCAGCCTGTGGGTAGTATTTATTCACTCTGCCCGTACTCTAGCATCTGATTATTCATTGCACACAAATAAGACATTGCTGGAAGAACTGAAATAGTGAGTGGTCGGGCTGGCCTTTCCTGCTAAGGCACTCTTCTAAGGGTTCCTGCTGGGTTTTTTTTGTTTGTTGAAGTTTGTTTGGGGTTTTTTTTTGTGTTTTGGTGTTTGTTTGTTTGTTTGTTTGTTTCAAAGTCAAGGAGAAATGGGAGAATATTCATCAATTCTAGAGCAGCAGGGAAGTACTGTGTTATTTGGAGTTTCAGTTGTTCTATTTCTTTAAGGCATATCTTTGTCTGCTTCCACATCGAATAGAAGAGCTGTGTATTGAATAAAAATTCCATTAATGCAGTATAATAGTAACTTTTTAAACCTGTATTTAAAAAGGAAATGTTCTTCCAATTTTAACTTTGAGGATCGTATCTCCTATTCCTGCTACCCACATAACTGCGCTTCATTTAATGTTGCTGTTAGACACTGTCAGCCATTTGGCCTTAAAAATGAGTGAAGTAAAAATACGTTCAAAACATGCCAGATGAAAATGTTATACTATGTGTTTATTGCCTCAAACAAAACGAGAGGCTTCTAGTTCATTGTTAAAGACGTGTTTAACTATTTTTGGTACCTTCCCATACCTCTGCTACCACGAAGCTATCACTTTATCTCAAAATCTAACTTTGGAAGATTCATATAATTTTATTAGTAAAGGCTACATCTAATTATTAACAAGTCCTGTTTTCTTTCTGGGACCCAGATAAGATGATATTCAAAATAGGCCAAAGTGTTAATTTGCTTTGCCTCTGTGGACTGTTAAGAAATACCGCATTAATGTGATCAGCTTTGCATTAGAATGGCTTGTTCTGAAACGCAGAATGATCTATTTTGATTGCTCTTAGTAAAAAACAAACAAACAAACAAAAACCCAAAGAATTTGGTATCTCTGTATTATAATTCATTAATTCTTTATACCACTTGCATTCAGGAAACAGAGTAACCAATTCATAATGAAGCTTTGTTGAGAACATTCACTGCTTGGCTAATCAAAGTCCTCCCAGCTCCCCTTGATCTCTGTTAAACCAAATCAATGGAAACGCAAAAAAAATAAATTCCTGTAAGAATGAGAAGTATTGAACAATTCTTAGTTGCTTCATATGTAGGAAGGAAGCCATCTTCTTTCCTGAGTCACAGATTTGCACATCCACAACTGCTTTAGAAGTTTTTTTTCTGAAAGTAAATGCTCATTATCCTTATAGTTTTGTTGAACTTTACAGTTACCCTTCTTTCTGCAACAATACTTGATGTATTTTCACAAGGGTAAAATCCAATTCACTGGTATGCCTACTTTGAAGATACAGTTTATTTGTCAGCCCATATTTTGTACAAATTGTTACTTATATTTGCTTTTCACTGTAGCAACCACAGTATCCTCGTTTCTGAAGAGCCATGGCAATTTACATTTTTTTTTTGTCTCTGGAGATACTTTGGTGTAGGTTTCTGTGATAAAACTGAGTCTGTCTCAGCAGATTTCCCCTTGGGATGCTGAGCAGTATCATAGACTTTGTCACTAGTCTTTTATTTACAGGTCTATAACCAGGCTCACAGTCCAATGAAAAACTTTATTTCTTACAGATTATAATACAGGTTTCTTAAGTGAAGAGCTGTTGTACTTTTGCATCATTTATTTTAAGTACAGAGTTGTTTATTTTTGTTAAATAACTTCAAGAAGGTATTTTGAGATAAGGGTTAAATAATAGTTTTCTGTTTACTGCTTGAGTAGTTTGGGTTTGGGTTTTTTTGTTATCAGTGAGTTGCAGAAATCAGTAGAATCATTCCAGATACTATTTTATCTGAGTTGGATTAATATCAAACTGTAAACTGTAACTATTTTCACAGAATGTTTGATTCTGTGGTTTTGAAATTAAATGCATCTTATCAATGTGTGATGGGTTTACTTGAAATGTAAACAAACTTATTAAAACAAGTTGGTATTTATTAACTTGCGAGGTACTGAATTCATTATAAAGCATGAGTTGACTTCATCAGTCTTGGAAAACTAAGCCATAGGTTTCTCTGGTAGACTGGCAACACTGCCATGGCTGGGTGGCTTAAATGTCCTGAATGTCACTAGTTCACAACACTCAGTAAAGGGATAAATTTTCCTGGATGTTTTTACACTGAAAGGGGAGGGGGGGAAGTGGTATACTTGGTAGTGATGCTTGAGTTCAGCCAACCAGTGTGGTCTTTTTTCAGGTTGATCTCATTTGTTCATGCAGAGAAGCTTGCTGAGTGCACCTCTACTGTAATTTCTTAATATTCTTATTATAGGAGTTATCCCAGGCTGGAAAAACTCTTTGATAACTATGTAAGAAACAATCTCCTTTTTAGCAAAAAAATCCCACACCCTCATGCAGACATTATCATGGTGGTATAGTAAGAGGCTTTGATTTGTTGTTGTTTGGTTATTGGTTTGGGGTTTTTTTTACTTACTTTTTTTTTTTTTTAATTTCGTGTACTTGAGCAATTCTACTGCTCCTGCAAACAGCCTTTATAAAATACTGGTGACCTTTAAATAAAGGAGTTTGCAGACAAATTTCCAGAGGAGCACTTTCAAGTAGATTTCTTAATTATGTATTCATATGAATGTGAGAGGGATTCACAGAATCTTGGGGTTGTGTGAGAGGAAAAAAGGTTTCTTTGACAGGTTAAAGAGCAATAACCTGTCTTGATGAGCAAATGCCTGAGCAAATATTGCTAGCTGCATGGGGTTACAACTTTGTAGCCTCCCATTAACCTCCTAGTGAGGTATGGATACAGGGGCCGGTCTCGGCAGGTCAGTTGTCCATAGAAACTGCTTCTGTCTGTGCTTGTCTTATTATAAGGGAGTATAATAATTTTGTTTAACAAGGTAGCTGATGTTTCCATATTTTGTTGGTAATTAACCCTGCATGAGGTAGGTAGGGGTTGTTCTCTGCAGTGGAAATAGGTAAAAAACACCAGTTCAGCTTGAGTGGAGGCTCTGATGGCCTTGGAGAGCTCTCAGCACTACACTGCAGGCCTTCACTGCTCTTCAGTGACCTTGTTTCACCACAGCTTTTCTAAAGGACAACTCATTTCTCTCTCCCTAAGTTCCCAAGGCTGTTTAAGTCCTTTCCATTTTGCTTCCCATAGTGACCTTTTGCCTTCCCTTGGATGAAGTTTGTGCTAGTTAAGGTCTTTGTATGTGCTTTTCAGATGGGAAAAAAAACCAACTCCAACAACAAACAGACATGCCTTTTAAAAAGAAATTGTAAGTCTTAACCTGTGTAGGATAAGTGTCAAGAGACCCAGTTACTGACTGGAGGCTTTTGAAATGGGCTAAATGTGTAGAACATCACTCTAGCCTAAGCAAGACCAAGTAGCCCAGCTGAACAGCCATAGGAGGGAGCAGGCTAACATTATTTTAGAAGACCTTCCTGCTCATCCAGTGAAGAACAGGGTGCTGATCTGCAAGTATGGATGCAGACAAGGCTTTGGAGGTTGAGAAGTCACTTCTCTTGGGTTCCTTCTAGTTTGGTCCTGACACATTCGCAGCTTCCAACACTGAATGGCTTTTGCCCGCTTCCAATCTGAAGACTTTGTGTTGTGGGAGAAAAGCCTGAAGTAGTTTCAGGGATCTTAAAGGCATGTGACTGCTTTGCACTGAGTGGCCTCACATGGAGAAAAGGCCCTTTCCAATGAATAACAACAGCCTTGGACACTTCGTTATGGCAGAGGTGACCTCTGGGTGTGTTCAGCTTAGGGATGTCATTGCATGGCTCATGCAGCTGTCTCCTCTGTGGCCACTCAGGGGTGCCCCATGGGTAGCACCATGCCCTACTCCTGCAATCTTAACTCAGGGTGGTTACGACTGCTCATATAAATTGTAAGACTTGTGACGCTGCTTGGAGATACATAGTGGCTTGGGGTTTTTTTTTCCTACTTTCCTGGCTAAGTTATTGCCAATTGTGGGGGTTTTTTTTGTTGTTTGAAGTGAACCGTAGTTGTTTCACATTGGTAAAGTGTTTGCAGGTGATTCTGACTTCATTTGTTTATATTCCCCATTTCTGTGATGTTGATTATTAAAAAGCACGCGTAGCCAAATGGACCTCGGCAAGCCAGAGATGTCCCAATAAGCAGGAATTGCTTCATCGTGCTTGTGTTCAGCTTTGGGGTGGTGTGCAGGTCCTGGGCTGCAGGCTGGCTATGAAGCATGACACGCCTTCCCAGACAGCTCCATGCTCAGCAAAACACCATGCTGGGGCATTGCTTCTGTTTGCTTACGACTGCAATCGATGGGATTCGGAGGTCTCCTTGCTGTGTTCCTTTCTTCATTTCATAATAATTCACAGTTTGAATTGATAAGTAGTTGAATATTTCTGCTTTGAGCAGCATGAAAGCACTTGATGTGTAATTCAGGGATGGGTGGAACAGCCAGCAGTATGAGCCCCAAAGTACCTCTCAAATGTTTGTGATTAATTTCCATTCATGCAGATACGGACTAAGATGACAGAGCTCTAGAAAGAAGGGAGAAGTGACACATTGTTAGCTGATGTAGATAGGGTAGGCCAAGTGTGTGCTGGTCCCTATCTGTATAGGGATATTCCCTTCTGTATAGGGATATTCCCTTCTACATAGGGAAGAAGGAGCCAGTGTCCCAACCTTGTGTTAGTGATAACTCTGCTCCAAATGGGAGGCTGGTCAGGAGACCTCCCCACCTTCTTTACAAACAACACTGCTCTGGTCTGCAGAAACCAGTCAAGAGGAAAAACAAACTGTAGATTATCTAGTAGTCTTAATCTTCTGATGGGATCACTTAGTTAACTGGGAATTTTCCATGTATTTTTGGCCCCAGACAGGGCCTTCAGACCAGCTTTACTCTTCAGAGGATTCTTGTTCCTCATTGCTAATAAAGAGCTGTTCTTTCCTCCCAACACAGTGTCTTGCCATGTATTAAGTTTGGAAAGTTAAGCCGTGTTCTGCTGAGAGTAATATCCTTAGAACAGGACACCCCACTTGTCAGTCTTCAGTAAAAAGGCAGCCGTGTAGATAAGGGGCATTTATTTGAACTGAGAAGCCTGAGTAGGGCATGGCTGGGTAAGAACATGAGGTATCCTTGTCCAGCATCTGATGGAATTGCTGTGGTGCCTGCAAAGCCTGTCTGTTGGTGTGCTACTGATCTTTGGGAGCAGATTCACTCAGCTATGCTGGTGTTTTATTCCCTGCTAAACTGCAGAGCCACATGGGCATGTTTCTTTAGACCCTTCTCAAAACAGTTCAAATTTCCTGGGTTTGGGGTTGGCTGCTCTGGACTTTACTAGGTTGCTCCTTGTTCTTGCTTGTTTTGCTTACATGAAATAGTCCTTCCCTGACCCTGCTTGTACTGCTTTTCTAACAAGCAGTGTCTGGAAGTGGCTGTACTCTACGCTGTAATCTTGTCTGCACTGCTAACCTAACTGTTATGAACAGGTCTTACAGAAACCTTATCAGATCAGGGATTGCCATCTTGCTAAGGAGCTTATATAGTGTGGTGTTGTGGTTCTTGAATGCTGCAGCCATTTAACAGATGCTAACAGTAGGGAGGACAGCATAAATAAATTAATCTCTCATTTTCCTTCACGAGGCATGGCAAAAAGCTTGTGGCAAACTCTCATGGTTTAATGGTGCTGTCATTCATGCACACTATCACATGCACATCTCCTCTGGGGCTGCTGCCACCATTAGAGATTAAAAATTGTGGCAAGGATGGGGGGCTCCTTTTGAAAGTGAATGCCAATTAAGTTAGCTGTGTGCTGGGTATCTGTACACTAGAGTTGTGTTGGTAAGTGTGGCATCACGTGGAGGAGGTGGAGTGGCGCTTTACTAGCTTCAGCGAGTAAACCCATTCAGATGCCTTTGATATTTTTGATAGATTGTCATAGAATCATAGAATAGCAAGGGCTGGAAGGGACCTCTGAAGGTCATCTAGTCTAGCCCCCCTGCAGTGAGCAGGGACACCCTCCACTAGACCAGGCTACTCAGAGCCTTGTCCAGCCTCAGCTTAAATATCCCCAGAGATGGGGCCTCAACCACCTCCCTGGGTAGCCTATTCCACTGCTCTACCACCCTCAATGTAAAGAACGTCTTCCTGATGTCCAATCTAAATCTACTCCTCTAATTTAAATGCCTTCAAGCCTGGGAAACTTGTGTTGGCCTTGAAAGAGGAAAATAATGGTTTAAAACTTATAAAAACCTTTTAAAAGTTTTATTTGAGTGACTGGGAAGATGAAGAGATCTACATAGGATTTCTGGAGGACTGGGAAATTGGAAGTGCTTTAGAAGAAACAGTGGTGTTGAGAAAATGTCTGTGCTGTAGAGTACAGGAGTGTGTGACAAACAGAATGGATTTTGTTCAGAACAAGACATTCTTGTGATAGTTGTGTAGCTTTTTGTGTTGTGTAGCTGTTTAACACTTTGGAGTGCGGTGCTGCAGAGCTCTGGAGGACCTTGATCAGCCTTGCTGGCTGGAGCTGTCCTAGCCGGGGCACAGCATTTAGCACAGAGATGATATTAATCAGGCTGAGATGGTGGCAGCTCCACAGAGGAAGTAAATTGTATTATAAAACATTATGCCTCAACACATTGGCAGGAACTTTTCTTCCATAGTTTAGTCTGGGAGATGGTGATGTTCTTGTAAGTGTTGGATCAAGGCCTCCAAAATGAATGGTCCTCAGACAATGCTCTTTTGCTGTGAATTCAGAATCATTGTTACTGCTTATGATTTAGCTTCCTTTCAGGCAGAACATAGAAATGCCTTCTTCCTGTCCTTGAGCCAAGAGACCTGCCCACCCAATGGATACAGATTGATGTAGACATGGGAATTTTTTGGTTGTTTAATGGCGTGATTTGGCAGAGAGTGAGTGAACTCCTCTGTGCTTGGCTGATTCTGTTTGTGTGTGAAATGTTTCTACAGAGGTTGCAGTAGATCTGTCATACTGGGTGAAACTTATGTCTTGAACCAGGTTAGTCATGCTCAAGGCTGTTGAACTTCTTTCCTGAGCTAAGACCACAGACCTAATTCAGGTCCATCCTGGTCACTGTGGTAGTGAGCAAAACACTCTGTGGTAGAAACACCAACTTTTGTGTCTGAGGGCTGAAGAACATATTGCTTGGCTGTGTGCCACTGAGTATATAGTAAGCTTATCCAACTGTGTTCATACTGTATATGAAAGGGCTTCACAGCTTAACATCTGAGCTGGTGGCTACAGCCACCGGGCTTGTTGCTGCTGGGAGCTTTCCATCTGTTCCTCCTTTTCTGACATCTGCATAATCTTTTAAAAATTGTGCAAAATTTCCTCAGGCACATCCTGAGCCAGTTCTTCATGCTCTAGTACTCTATGGCTCTTAGTACATAGAGTTGTCTTTTAGAATAAATGTCTTATAAATGTCTTGAAAGAGGTCTTCCCCCCCCGCCCCCCCCTCAATCTTTGGGTTCTGGAGCACATGTAGAATGGATTGAACTGTCTTAATGTACTCTAGATGACCTCTGTTTCTCCATCTCCACCTGGCATACAACCACTGCTCCTTTCACTTGTGGGTTTTTTGGCAGGACTGAGTGTTTTGTCTGTAGCATGCCTTGAAGTACAATTGACTGCTCTCTGTCCCCTTTTTGCTTTTCAGTTCAAGCTTTCCACTCTGTTCTGCACCTGGCTGTGCTGTCAGTGTCTCAGCTAAGGCTTCCCTTTTCTTTTTCTCTTTCTTCCTCTTGTTTTCTTTTCCCTATGCTGTGGTCCTGACCGTGGCATCTTATCATAGTTCAGCAACCCTTCAATGTCAATATAACCAAGAATGTAACATATGTGCAGTTGGGCTGAGCCCTGTGCTTGCTTAAGGAGAGGGACATGCATAGTAAGTTTTGCACGCTGACTTTGCTGTAGCAGTTACTGGCCCTGTTATAAAGAGCATGAAATTCAGGCATAGAATGAAATTGCTGTTCAAGTTTATGCAGTGAGTAACAATAGTGCTAGAAATGGAAATCAGCTGCCTTGTCTCCTCAGCTATTGTCCCCCAAACCCTCTACTGTTTCTTTTCAGTAGACAGGGTCTTAGTGTAGGTTTGCAACTACAGGAAGAGGCTGTGCAACTCCTGTCATGATTTTGGCTGAGCTCTTCTTGGAGACAGAGCTTTGCCTGAGGGAATTCTACTCAAGTCTCCAAAGCAGCTGGCTCTTCTCATCTCTGGACAGGCAGGATGTATCTTCAGTGAATGCTTTCTTAACCAATGGGACATTACAGTCTGCCTGCCCTGGCCCTAGCCCTGAGAATTCCATGAGCTCTGAGTGCGTGGCAGCCACTTGGACCAACACCATAAAACCCTGTGGAGAAACTCATGTTTGTGATGACTCCAGAGAACACCAGTAATTGCTTTTCCGCTCTTTCGTGCTACCAGGAGTCCTTGAGATTTGTAATAGACACCTGGATATGAATGAAGAAGGAATAGGAGTGTTTAGAAGCACCAGAAGGAAGGCATTAGAGGTATATGAGAATGACAGGTGCTGATAGCACGTCTTAGCAGGTCATCAAAGTTACTGCACACCTACAGCTCCTTAGAATACCTTGATGGGATGAACAAGGGGCAGCCTAAACCAAGACAAGAAAAACCTGAAATCTCAAGGCATAAAAATAAGCTGGTTAGATGATAAAAGAATGGGATTGGAGCAATTAGTTGCTGAGGTAAGGATACAAAAGACGGCGAGTACATCCTAATGACTCACAGAGAGAGGACAAGATAATCCTAATCACATGGCGACTCCTGCAGAGAGCACATCCAAAACATGCCTGTGCTCCCCAGCCTGAGTTCAGCCTGCATCTTTTTTTCTTCCATCTCATTGTAATTAATCCTGGGAAGAGCAGGGATCCTTGGTGCTTGCATTCTAGACTGACCGTGGGGAAACATGTCACAGTATTTGTGGTTATTTGCACGTGAGTAGGCATGAAAGCAATCAGTTTGGGGGATTTTAAACAAAATCACTTTCTACAGTGTCACCTTGAGCTTTGCTACAGTTGTTGCTGCACTGTGGCTGCAAGAAGAGACATCCAGCAATGCATAGTGTTCATGGTCCAATGAACCATTCTAGGTCTGATGTCTTTGGGGAGAGTCACATTTTCAAGTCACCTTCTCCTGCTGTCTCTTTCATCTACAACTTAATTTTGCTGCTTTAAAAGCAAGCTCTGAGACTGTTTTCTGCTCCTTGCTTTACTGTGGCAGGCTGTCTTACTCTGGAAAGCTTTCTGGGAGCCAATAGCTGCCAGTGAGTTTAGCTGTAGCAGTAGAATGTCTTGCCAGGATACTCTACTGATCCACGTTATTGGCTTTATTTTGGTTTCACGCGAGTGTGGAAAGTGGTCTTGGGAGCATATATGCAGCCGAATGCTTGGGTTGTAAGGTGTCCATGGACCACTTAGCACACTGCTAAGGCACTGATGACTTACTGGACTGTTGAGAGCCCACACAATGTAGAGGGAAATCTGGCTGTGCTTGCAACCATCCTTCCAGGATCTACAAATAAAAAGGCAAACCCAAAGGATGGCAGGGGACTGCAGTGTCCCACGAAAAAAACCAGTTTGGTGATCCAGTCTGAAGGCTACAACCTTAAATAGCAGGCCTTGAAAGGGAAAAGGACTCTGTGAGTCCAGACATAGTCTACAGAACATCTCAAGGAAGTATGATGAAGTGTGCATTGTTGGCAGAGTTTAGTGGGCAGATGGAGATCAACTAGGAGGTTATTTTCTCAATGAGACAGAAGGATGCCTGTTGATTAGAAATGGTTCCTGCTTGCTGAGTTTGCCATAAATTTCTATTTTTCACTTTAGGTCTTTTTCCAATTCCACTTTATTTCTTCCTGCCTCAGAAGAGCTTGGCACAAGCAGCACGTGATTCACGCTATCTCAAGCTCTTTAAGAATTAGTCATGTGGGGTCTGCTAGGGGAAAGATTTAGTTACCTAAACATAGCTGTCTGGTGCCTTCTGGTATCTGAGCTGTCTGCACAAAGCTGGCAGATACCTGCAGCAATCCTCCTGTCTTCTGAAGCAGCAGCTGGAGGCCAAACTGGAGACTGAGATACTTCCAGTAGCGCTATTTCTCATATCTGTGTGTGGGCACCTGAATGGTGCCCCTGGCGCAAGCCTGTGGCTCATCAGCTGAACTGGAAAAGACAGGTACCTCCAGAGGATGAATTGTCCCGTTGGTCCTTTCTGCCTCGTAATATGATGTAGCTGGAAGGTAGAAGCTGTGCAGCATATGAGCTTCCACAGACCCTTTGCTAGAAAGATGGGGATTTCAGGCAGCAAGGAGAGGGAATGCAATTGCGAGGCCAGGACGTCCTCTCCCAAACTCTAAAGGCTTTGGGAAATGAGGATGAGTTTCTGTTTGGCTCACTCACTAGCCTTCCCTTGGCACTCACTAGCCTAACCTTGGCATGGGAGGAAGACAGATAGATCTGGATTTACTTGGGTTTTTTTCTGCACTTCAGTGAAAATGAAGAGGGACAGCTGCTACAGGATTGTTAAAGTTTGGGATCACCTTCTGCTGTAGTGCCTGCTTGCACAGCAGGGCTGGAGGAGCTGACCTTTGTGGAAATCAATTACTTGCCAAGGTCCTCAATTGCAGGTCGGGGTGTTTAGCCTTTAGGAAGTCTTGAACTGATTCAAAGTTGGAAGGAGTCTCTGAAGCACTTGCTGAAGTGAGGAAAGAGAAATGCTTGATTTTAGCAGTGGTTTGGTGCCAGTATTTAAGGTGGGGTGAAGGGATTCCAGCATTTCAGTTTCTTAGAGTAACATGCTGCATATGAGATGCCTTGTCTTGGTCCTTTCAGAGTTAGGTGTCACCTCCTCTCAGGGCAACTTTTGCTTGACAAGCTATCTCTGTGGTTGTCTGCACAAACCATGGAGCTGGAGACTGCTGTCTCCTTTCTGATGGTAGAACATGAAAAGGCACTTTTGCACGAGCAGGACAGAGTTGATTTCTGTGTAGCTGCCTAAGAACAAGTGCAGCAAACCGGAGTGCTAGACAGTGAACCCAGCTTTGGGAGATGCCGAGACATAGCTGAGTACAGGTGAAAGGTGTTGGCAAGAGAACTGGCCCTCCCCTGCAAAAAGAAGTCCAGTAACAGGGAATACCAAAAAAAAGTAAGAAAAAATAAAGGGAGTTTTCATGCACTTTGTTTTCCCGTTGTAAGTTTGGAGCAGCCAGTCTTTCCAGGCTGCCTTTAGCCCCATCCTTCCTCTTCCCAGAAGGCAGTTTTTCTGTGCTAAAGACTGTCCCTGGTAATGGAGCTGGAAAGGGTAGTGCAAGGCTTCAAAGGGTTGTGCCTGCAACACTGATAGCACAGCACTAGCCTCTTCCACAAGCCTAAGAGTGCTTTGTTTTGATTATTTAAGTCAGGAGAGTTGGAAGTGTTTGCAAGACTGTTGAAGGTAGAAAGGGGCTCAGCACTGGTGGCAAATAGAGGGACTTCAGTGCATCTAACAACGGACTGTCAGCACTGTCTGGTCACCCAGACAGGCAAAAAACCCGTGGAAGAAAGAGGATAATCTGCCAGAGGAAAACAAAGTGGAAAATGGATACAAGCAAATACATGCATAAGCATCTGCAAAAAAGGATGGTGAAACCTACCTACACGCTTCACAAGCAGAATCCTCCTCCTCCCTGGGCTGTATCTCTCTCCTGCCCATGGGTAGGACTCACAGGTACTGTAAGGAGCAGGGCTACCACTCTGTCATCTGAGACACTACAACTCGGGGACAGGGAGCTGCAGACGTCAAGGACTGGCAGACAGCTCCTAGGCTGAAATATGTTTTGCATGAACAGTTCGTACACTTCTGCATAACAAACATCTGCAAACAGCAAGGCAGTTTGCCCACAGTCTGTTAACAGGTAACAGGGCTAAGATTTGCCCGAGAGTTTGCTTGCAGTGAATAATTCAACCAGTCCTGCTACCCTTAAATTTAGGTAATAACGCTGCAGTCAAAGGCTTTCTGAGTTTGGCAGCTAATGCTATTGTGGGCTTGTCTCGGAGTTTGGCCTGGGGCCTGCACTATTTCACAGGTGACTTTGACCTTGTGTGACAGCAACATTACAAACTGGTCCCCTTTTACCTGCCAAATCAGGCAGCTTGCCAATACCAAACTTGTAAAGTTGCCAATGTTACTCTAGAGGACACTGAAACCAGGGCTGGGGGTGGGGGGTGGGATGCTGGATTCAGGTTGCCATCTGAAACACCTTCAGCCTGAGTTCAGCCTGATGGCACTTTTTCTTCTCCGTCACCATTTTACCAGTGCTGGTGGTGGTATTCACTCAGGTCCATTGAGAGCTTAGTTGGCACTCACTTCTTGGACTCTGAATCCTCTCAGGGTTTCTGTAGGTAACTTATCCCTGCTCTTTGCCTTTGTGATGACTGTAGGGTACCCTCTGTCCACAAATCTATAGGTTTCATTCCAGTTCATCTTAACCCAAATACTGTCAGGCTTAATATGAAAAGGAGTTGTTAGGGAGTGCTAAGGGACCCAGAAAACAAGATTGCACAAGATGGAAAAGAAAGGGACTTCTGAATAGATAGTATGCAAATGTAATCCTAGCATAATCTTAACACCCAGATGCATCTTTGCCAGTGACTAAGCCTTTCCTGCAGGCCATGTTCCCAGGGATTCAGTGTGCACAAGAACATCCTCTCTCCCAGTTGCTGCCCTGACTTCTGCAGAGGTTGTCAGCTTTGAGATGTGGTAGTCTCTCATTCAGAATAACCACACCTCTAAGCACAGTTCTAGGAGGTGCTCATCTAGCTTCACTCCAGTTTCTGGATGAGCCAAAAAGTGTCCTTGATGTTCTGGAGCTACATGTCTTTTGTCCTCGGGGGTGATTTCCCCTCCCTAGCTCGCAGCCGGGTGATGGGAGCAGGTGAGATAATTGGTTTCACTCTGCTTGGTGTTTGTAGGGTTGTACCAGAAGCATGGTGTCCAGTTTGAGGACCTCCAGAAGAAAGATGTCAACAAACTAGAGTGAGCCAGGCAATGATTGTATGTAAACAGGCCCAAAAGAAGAGTTGGCAGAAAACCATGCTCCTCACCAGTAAGGTAGGAGCAGTCCTTGAACAGAGTGGTTTCTGTTACAAATGGTGTACGTGTGTTGGACAGAGACATGCCTTTCACCTGAGCCATGACTGTAGGGGAGAGGCAGGGTGTGGGGAAATAGAGCTGCTCCTGTCTTTTACTCAAGCTACTTCTGAGCTCTTGTACACCAGGGGAAATGTCACATCGGGCAGGGAGGGTCTGAGTGCACTCAGAGAGAGGCAGGACTGAAGAAAGGGTCAAGGCAAGATGTGGAACTTAACAGTTTTGCTCAGTGCCTATATCTGGCCCTTTTTTTGGTGTCCAAGGTGACCCAACAGGAGTCAGAGATGATAAGGACCAATGGCTTCCAAGTCATGTCCAGTGCTAGTAGGTAGTCCTTTATTTCTGAGGAGGAGGAGAGGTGTGTGTAGCCATAAGCATCACTTGAGATGCTTGGGCCATTTTTAACCTGCAGCCTTTCCTGAGCCTCCTAAAAAAAGCACCAGTGTTTTTCCTGAGTTGATAGTGTGGGCTTTTTCCCTGCCCTGTGTTACTTTCTAAACTTGCCAATGTTGGATACCACAGGCTCTTGATTTGTCTGTGGACTACTGAAACAGAGAATTCTTGCTTTATTAGTGTACAGCAAGTGTTTTGATCCCTAGCAAGGAAAACAGAAGAAAGTACCAAAGTAACTTTTACCCTACACATTATTCCAATTTTCAGGTGTTTGCAGTCCCCTAAGATATACCAGCTTTGCAGAGGCATTGTGTTCTTGCTTGTTTACTTTATAAGGATCAGCTGAGGATAAATTTCCACACTGTGCATGCTCAAAATGTCAAACACCTGAAAGTGTCCCTGGGGTAACAAGGGTCTCATTTTGAGAAAGGTCATTGCATGTTCAGGTGGTTTTTTTCCGGCTCTAACTTAAGCAAAATGTTGGCCAGGTGATTTCAGACAATCTTTTGAAGAGAGGCAAGCACAACTAATAGGGGCAGATGAGAGACACAGATATACCCGAGGGCAGTAACCTCCAGAAAATAGGTCCCACTGGATGCTCTGCACCTTTGTAGGCACTTTCACAGTGGTTGTCCATTGCTTAAGCCAGCTGCAATAGTTTCTACTTGCACTTCTGAAAACATTGTCTGTTTAAGGATTGTGTTTAACAGCAAATAACATCCAAGAAGGAAACTTTTGAGTTTCAGGGTTGTTGAGAAATTCAAGGCCAGTCCCTTCTCTGTGTTTGTCTGGTACTAAGTCTTCTCTCCAGAATTTCTTTTCTTGGTGTTGCCACACAAGGCTGTAGGGCTCTAGATACTTCTGAATACTTTTGAGGGACTTTTTCTGCTTGAGAAAGCCTTTCAGTTGCTGGTGAGATGTTCTTGTTCTGGGTTCTGCTTAATGTGATCTGCTGGGAGCCAAGTGTTTGACTCCAAGACGGTCTGTACTCTGCTTGTCCTTAGAGCAACATAGAAAAGGTCTCCAGGTGGGAAAACACAATGAGGTAGACCTTGCTCATCTGCTCAGAGTTGAGAGTGGATAGTACTTACTCTGCCAGAGGCAAGTCACTGGTCTTCCAGCTTGGACACACCATCAGCTGCATGCATAGCTCCTTCTCCAGGTCTCATGTTGTGCGATCCTTGTGCCTTATGACAGAGGCCTGGCCACAGCAGCTGAGGTGCGTCCCACACTGGTATGCTTGCATGTGGTGTTGCTAGTCAGTCTTCACCTGTAGTCACCGTGGGGCTCTGGCACTAGGTCACATCATCTCAGATTTGGTATCGGGTATTCCTCCCTTGCCCTCTTCCTGGGAATGGGCTGAAAACTGCTGTGATGGGCCGTCTGGTTGCCAAGTGGTGTGGAGCAACATGAGCATCCCAGATCTCCTCATTTCCAGCCTGGCTTTTCTGAGGAGCTGGCAGTGACAGGGAATCTCTCACCACCAGTGGTTCTGCACCAAGTTACGTGGAGTGTGAAGTCCTTAGAGGAGGGTTCTCACTACTGATGTGTTCAGCCTTGATTTTTACTTTGGAAGGAGAAGTTGCATGGGTGTTTTCTGCTGCAGCAGACTGAAAGCCTACTGCAGCAGTTCCCTCTTCCCTGCAGACTTCTGACCTTCCTGGAAGCAGTGTTTGTCCAAGGCAGATCTGACTGGCAGAAAGACTACAGGTAGCTTATTCAACTGTCCTGTTCCTATCCCACAGCATCATGGGCTGACCAACTACCCAGACCTGATATCCCTGTGCTGCTGGAGGGAGAAGGGAAAGAGAGCTTAGCACAAGTGACTGTGCCTCATGCTTTTCTCTCCTTGGTTGTGTAAGTACAGATTCACCAGAGGTGGTGCTTCTGTGGAAGCAGTGACTGCGGGTTTTTTTTTTTCTCATGAATTTTGCAAATACTGGCCCTGTTCCCAGGTTTGCCTACTTCTCTCTCTCGCCTAAAGTGCATGTAAACCAAACATACAAGGACCCAATTAAACACGGACTACTGGTTTTTGCTCTTTTTGCACAGCAAAGATGTTTTTTTGAAGGAAATGTAGTATGCTTATTAAAAAAAAAAAAAAAAAAAACCACAACAAAACAAGTCAGACTTCAGCTAGCTTGGTACTAGTCCACTTAATGACTTTGGGGGCTGAATAATAAAAAAGTATTTTTCTCCTTTGGCAGGCACTGGCTGAGAAAGCAACATCTTTGAATGGAGAGGGAGTCATTCTGCAGCCATTTTTACCTCTTCTGAGGTCACTGTCTTTCTGCGCTCGTTTTACAGTCTTTTAGTGTACACAACTCATGACAGCACTGTTTTGGATAGCAACTGTTCCTATGGTTTTCACTAACGGAGGCTGAACTCAGAAACATCCTATTTTTAAACAGGATTTAGAAATGCAGGGGCAGGGGGTCAGGGAATGACACGAGGTTTGATTCCCTATATGGAAGATGGTGAGGTTCTGGCTCCAGAGCAGGTCCATCAGATGACTGATGGGGGAAATTCCATGTCTGGAGACCTTGCCAACAGGGTTAAAACTTGGTAATCATCATCAAAATGTCCACCATGGCCTTCATCTCTTGTGAATGCTTTTGCTGTGCAGCATTCCTCTGCGGTCATGTTCAGGTCCATCAGCACATACTGGGCTGGGAGCCTCTTACACACCTCTTGCTGCAAGTGCAAACCCAAAGAAGCAGTGCTGAGCCTGCTGAGCTTTGTAGGACTGATCTTTCTTGGTCAGTCTGCTCCTCAGTATTGAGCAGATGTCCAGGCTTCCGTCTTCCCTGTCTCCTTCATTCTGCCTGTATTCAGTCATTTGTGCAAAAGGCTGCCTGGAACTGCACTGGTGCTTTTCTGCCTGACCCGTTGATCTGCCTACCACCCCTCATCCTGAAATCCTTTTTGATCCCTCAGGCTGCCTCAAAGGGCAGACAGCTGGACACTCAACTCTTCTCATGGGGCTTTTGCTGTCTGTAGAAGTGTTAGTTTTTTTGCACCAAGATCCAGTGCTGTGTATCCTTCCACACCTTCACAGGCTGCCAACTCAACCTCACAAACTCACCAAAGAGAGACACCATTTCTTCCTCACCTCACCTGCCTTTCCAGGCTTCTCCCATCTCCGGGACTTGGCGCTTCTTTCTGCCTGACTTTTTTGAATCTGTCCTCACTATGGAAGGTCTGTGAATCAGTGTTGGTTATCTCCATGCAAGACAGTGGTTTCATGCTTTAGCAGCATCACTGATCTGACTTTGCTGGAGGCAGGAGAAAAGTGGGATGGCTGCTGCATGCATCCCATGTCTGCGATGGGCTGTGTTCTTGTCATCTCAGAAGAAGGAACAGATGGCACGTGTTCTCATTGGCCTGTACCATGGAGGCAGGAAGGAGGGCTGTCTGCTCTCTGCTCCTTCTGGGAGAAACCAAAGAAATTCGGGCTGCACACTGAGGGGGAGGACAGATACCCTGTGAGTTTACAGCTGTCTTTGGTGTGAGGGTTAATAGCTCAGAAACTTGCAGCAGCTGGAGAAAACACCACTGCTCTCACCAGAGGAAAGGTTTGGAGCCAGCAAGCAGTAATAATCCTGCCTTGGGGTGAGGAGGAGCTGGCTCACACCCTGGCAGAGAGCCTTTCCAGTCAGTGGGGCCTGAATCCCGCTACGATTTTAAGGTTCCTATGGCCTGAGACCAACTTTGAAGTCCAGCTTGGGATGCTCTGCCAATGCTATGAGTCAAGGAAGCCCTGGACTCTAATGCAGTACCCATGAAGTCTTTTTTTCCATGCTAATCCTGCTTTTTGGTTAAAAGCCTCCCTAAAGGGCAAACATGTCTAAGTTGAGTGCCTGGGTTTCAGGAGGGAGAAAGCCATAACTGTGCCTTACGCAGGCACCGCTCCCTGCAAGGCTTCAGGCCTCTCTCAGTGAATTCAAACACCCTTGAAGGGAGGGGTTTGCTTGTGCCAAGAAAATGACAGTCTTCACTCTTTCCTCACCCCAGACCAGGCTGTCAAAGTGAATGTGGATCAAAGCTCAGAGGATACTTTGGTTTTGGTTTCCCCGGATGTTTCATCATGCAGTTTCAAAACACTTGATGTTTGCCTTTTGAAAACATTACGTTTTTCCTCTTAATCGAGCCTTTGTTTGGCCCAGCCTTTTCTTATGAAAAGCTGGGTCCTGCTCAACTTCACATTATCTCATGGGGATAATTTTTTGCTTCCAAAGTTTCACTGGCTTCAGCAAAATCACAGCTGATTCTGCTTACTCTGTGCTTAGATGACCATTCATGGTTATCTAAGGTAGGCCTTCTTAACCTACCCTACAAGCAACTTTGAGAAAACTTTATGCCTTTCTTTTGGGATGTTTCCCATGGGCCTTCTGTCTGAAGTTGAATATGCTTAACTAAATTAATTCCAGAGCAGCAGGGTTTGGCTTGGCTAAGCCACAGGGTTATCTAGCAGTTTTATGACAGCTGATGTGACTGTGAGCTGCTGGCTGGCTTCTGGTCAGGGTGTGACACATTTTTCTGCTTCTTTCCTCAGGGGAATCTGTTGGTCAGAGCTGATTGCTGGGCACATGAGAAGTATGCATCTTACCTCACCTTGAGGCATCTTTGTCTGTGATTGCTGCTGTGTCTTAGGCAGAGGAGCGACCTCGCACTCGTTCCTCACTCTCCTCTACTGTGGAGTGCTATGGTGGAGTAGGATGGCCATGGTGAGCCTGGGGAACACTGCTGTCCTTCCTCAAACCTGTGAGGGCATGTGATGCAAACAGAAAAGGCCTCGCAATGTTATTTCCTTCAGTTGCAGTCTCCCATCATTACCATTTGTTGGTGCTGGGGCACCTCCACCTACCTTTCTGGCCTTGGAGCTCCTTCTTCAGGTCTCTGCCTGCTCCTCCAGCCCAAAGGCACATCCTGTCACCAACAGCTTCTTTCTTGGTGGTTGTGTATTGGAAGTGGCAGGAGGGGAGAGCAAGGCCACTGAGGAAGAACATGGTGGGGTTGCTGCACCTTTCCCCATCAGCCTTCTCCAGCCTCTCCCAGGCTGCCCTTCCCATCCCTCTGCACAGCTGCCAGTCCCTCCTAGATCACTGGCCTCTTTCCATCTCCTCTCCATAAAGGGGGAGGTATTTAGTTGTGTTTTGAGATGTCTGCTCTGTGCAGGGTGGGCATGTGAATGGAGTAACCTCTGAGACCATCCCCACTCTTGCTTTAACACCAGGGCTTGGTTCTCAGATGTGGCTGGGGTCCTTGCTGGCCTCTGACCCTTGACTGGAGAGACCTGACAGTCACGGGGAGTGAGTAGCACTGGAAGCTGTGCTGGAAGACAGTTCCCATGTGGGCAGGCTATCCCATGAAAAGTGAGAGACTGGCCTTGAGCCGCTGCCTGGAACAGCAGTCTCCAGGAGGCTCTGCAGGGTTTCCAGGCAAATGTTTGTTCTTGAAGGCAGCCTGGCCACCAGCAGGTATATCCCACTCTTGTTTAACTGTGCCATGCTCTGCTCTTTAGCTGCATTCCAAGTACTTCTTCAAGTAGATGAAACTACAGTAGCATCTTCCTCCTGTTCCTGAAACTCAAGACAAAGGATATTTTGGCAAATATTGTGAAGTAATTTCACCTCCTAGTAACACGGTAAAATAAAATAGATCTGCTTTTGTTGCTGAGTCAGGAGCCATTTGTGGTTTGTAAGAGAGAAAATGCTACTGGGGAAGAGCGTGCCATTGTCTCTGCGTGGTGCTGGCAGGAAAGGGAAACGTTCAGACTCCATGGAGGAATGGTTTGTTCTGGGTGTAATATCATCAGAGGTCTGTGAGGTGTTGCCTAGCAGACCGGATCCCATGGAGTGAGGGCTGTGGTCTGTGGACAAGTGAGGTTGTGTAAATGAAAGTTTGAGACTGCACACCTCAGTGGCAAGGGAGTATGCTCACTTGCAAGAACTTTCCAGGATTTTGAACATGGCATGAAATAACAACTCCAGTTGCCCTGAAAAAATTAGGAAGGTGGCCAGAAAAAAAGACAAGGGAAATTCTTGAGGTGCTACAAATAAATGCAATATATTTGGGGGAAAAAGCAATTGCCAGTCTTGAGGATGGAGGGACTTCCACAGCAGTGAGCAGCTGCAGGGGTTGGGCAGGTAGGTCACCAGCCTGATGCATTGTGTCCACCAGGGACAAGATCCAAGTGTTGCAGAGGGAACCCCAAACTGTTGGATTTTCTGCTTGCTTTGCCCAGCCATGCAGCCTCTGTTTGCTTCTGCAGCACCCTGCAGGGTGAGCTGCCAGTGGAGCATTTGTGGGAGCAATTGCCCAGAGGGAGTCAAAGGCTCATTTAGTCTGTGTAGCTCAGCTTAGTGAGGATTAAGAAGGATGATGCCTGTCCATTGTGGCATCCTCTGCAGTGGTAGGGGATGGGCACAGGACCGAGTGAAGGTTGTTTGTAGAAGGGAGAAATGCTTCTGGGGGTCCCAAGGTGTTTCCCAAGAACGTCACAAAGCATTGGGATGTTCAGTGCAATGGTTGAGTAGCTGCAGGTCCACAGAGCGAGGGTTACATTTCCCTCCCCACGAAGGCACGCTGAGTTGCACATACCACACAATGGCCTCACCATGAAGCCCTATGACATGTGGCCTACAGGTTACATCTCACCTATTATTAATAGCCCTGTGTTGATGTCTCTCCATGATACTCTTGCAAACAATTATTTTTCTCCTCCTTCTTCAAGCCAATTCTTAGGCACAAAGCCAGGCCCCTGAGCAGCATGGCTGTCACGTTTCTCATGTCATGGTAAGCAAGCATGAGCTTGCTGCTCAGCCTGCATGGGCAGCAGGAGCATCCAGATGCTTAGGTACCATTTAGCTGGAGACATTTCAGGAGAAACTGGAGGCATGGCTTGGCCCCTGATGTGAGGATGAGATGACAGGCTTCTCTATCAGTGGTGGGTTTCCAGAGGGAAACTGAGGTGGGGAGAGGAGACCTGGAGGTGAATGGAACACTTGAAATGGGGGGGTTCTGTCAGGGAGATTGCCAGGGGAGCACAGGGTAATGGGGAGATGGGAGCAGGAGAGAGTGGCCTGGAAGTGGCAGAGCCGATCTGAGTTTCTACCTGGCCAGGAGAGTATTTGTCTTTACCCTGTAAACTTGTCCTTGTCATAGTGTCCTTTAAGCATTCAATTTCTTTTTAGGCGTGTGTATATTCAGTGCCAAACTATATCAAAAGAAAACAGAACCTCCCTCTCTCTCTCTCTCTCTCTCTCTCTCTTCTGTCTCTCTCTCTCTGACTCCCCTTCAACTTGTTCCCTTCCAGTAGACAGGTAGCAGTGACCTTCACCCCCTTGTTCATTTTTTCATGGGAGGTAAGCTACACATCCTGCATGTCAATTTTAAAATGTAAATAAGGCTGAGATGGGGGAGAATTATAGAATGTAGGTCAGATGAAGGAAATGGAACCTCCCCTTGAAAGCAGGTGATTTTTCCAGCCTCCCAGCTGTAAGGTGTTGGGTGGCAGTCTGTTAATAATTCACACTGTAGACATTACATAGTGGTATTGGGTTACATTTGAAAGTCAGGTGCTGACAGGTTTTTGCTGCTAAAATGATGGACTTTGGCTCAAGTGCAAACTATGCATTGCCTTGTCGAATGCCTTGGGACAGAAATAGTCATAGCTGTATCTTCTCACCAGATTGATTTGCTGAAAACCCATGGCTGCCTTGAGTGAGAGAGGCTCTCACCCAAGAGAGAGAGGCTGTCTCTCCTTAGCCTCTTCTGGCTAGAAACATTCTTGTTCTATAGCTTGGGCAGTTCTGTGCTAGAAATTATTCACCAATGCCACCAAGCCTGGTTTATTACAGGCTGGTATAGACAACTTGTTAAGATCCACAAGGGAGATGGGGAGTTAGGTACCAAAAGGCCTTTGTGAATCAAAAATCACCTACATATAAAAGAAAGTCAATGAGGAAACCTGATTCCTGCTGACAAGTTTAGAGAACTTCTTGCCAACGTACCAGCAGATGAAGATTTTTGGCTGCTAAACAGCACGAGCTGGGTCAGAATCTGTACTGGGCTCTGAAACTCAAGCTTGTAAATTCTTTTTCAGCCCTTGCTTATAATCAGGTTTCTCAGCTCCAGCCAGGCCATGTTCTGCTAGTGATGACCTTTTGGCTAGACATTGGGGTTTGTGAGGGCAGAGCTGATACAGGTAATTAGAAAATCACCCGGAATAAAACACCTGCTCCCTTTGCTGGACTGGTTCTTCCTGGGTTCAGAGGAGTAACAAGCCATAAACCTGTATGAGGGCCACTAACCTCAGCAGATCTGGCTTAGATCTCACACAGGGAACAAATCTAATGCATAAGCAAATACAGTTTCACAAAGTCATTTCTTAAAGAAGAGCTTTAAATTTGAACTGCTTTAACTTCAAACCAGCAGAAAAGCAATTTAAGATTAGGGAAGAGAAAGGGAAGGGGAGGCTATGGAATAAGGATAAAATTGCTTCCAACGATTCACATAGCTTTGAAGCACAAACAATAGGATAAAATTCATGTTGACATTGCAGAAAATAGCAGGATTAACTTGCATTGGGTGGGTCAGTGTTTGTATTGCTGCCTGAAGGTATTGGGAAGAGGCAGACACTTAGTTTATCTAGTTCAGGTTACACGTCAGCGTGAGGCCTGCAAGTCTCCGATGAGAACTCAGGAATACAAAAAGTAGCTCAAGACCAAAATGTTTTGTCCTGGGTGAATTTCTGTCCTCAAAGAGAGTGACACTCAAAAATATGCTTTAATCTCACTTGGTTTGACCTTGGGTTCAAAACCAGAGGTACAAACATGCTTCCTCAAATATCCTCCTTCAGCACACAGGTCAGCCAAGCTTTAGTGTCTGTGTTTGCCTCTGGCTCCATAATCCCAGGTGGGCTGCTGGGATTGCCTCCAAGCTGCAGAAGATACAAGAAAGATCTGTGGATGTGGCAATGAAAGATGAACATGGTGCGGCCCAGATGGCCAGTGCCTACTGCCTAGCCTTGCTTGGTGGTTTTCACCAACACACCAGCATTTTGGAGGGAGGGGAAACCAGAAGCAAGGAGACCCCCAGGTCCCATTTGCCACGTGGAGTGTTGATAAGTAAACACCAGGCCTTTGTGCCGTGAGTCTTTCTGTTGACTTTTCCTACCCTGTTTTCACTGAGTGGATGCTGAGGCTGTTTTCCAGCACTCCAGGGGAGGAGTAATAATTCCCGTGTAGGCCACTGTGCCGGGAGTATGTGCTTAGTGCTATCTTCCTGCATCCAGCTCTTCTGGGAGTGCTCTAGGCTGGCTGCACAGAACATGTTAAGAAAGCTATTCCAGGAAAATCAGAGTCATCATCAGAGGAAGATACTCACAAACCTACAGCTTGGCAAGCTAACCAAAGCAGGGAGTGCTGCCTGGCAGGTTAGCTCTGCAGTGCTAAGAAGAGAGCTACAGACTGGCCAGTGCTACAGCCCAAGGGACCAGGAGTAGTCACACAATAGAGCTTTTACTAACTCTATGTTGTGGGGCTTGTGGCACCAAATTGAGGAGAGCTCTGTGAGCCACAATGGAGAAAACAGAATCTAAAAATCTGCTGAATAGGGAAATACCATCCTAACCATTCAGAAAAGAAAAAAAGAATGAAAAAAGAAATTTGAAGTGCTTTCAAAGTAGCACAATGCCACAGAAAGCCAGTCCAGAAAGGTCCCAGAGATCTAATTATAGCCTGCAATCAATGCTGCTCTTATCTGTGCTGCTAATGAACATACACGAGGCGAGCAGTTTTGCTGCTCCAGGGCTTCTTGCAATAGAAATAGCAGCTTGGTAATAACTAGTCGCCTTGCTTGATTAGGGCTCGCTTTGCCTTCTCTGTTTCCCAGCCTTTGGTGCGTGCCCTCCAGAGATGTGGGGGTTGCAACCAAGGCTGTTCAGGATGGGGTAACCAGGCCAAAGCATTGGGGAGGCTCTGGCACATGTGTATGTGACTCCATTACTAGAACACAGAGAGCTGGATGATGAGGGATAGGCCTCCCAAGAGGTGGAAAATGCCATCTTTGGGGATGTGAAAGAACACAGAATTCACAGAAACTAACTGCCCTGTAGAAGAACCCCTTTCAGTGCCAGGCTGTGTCTGACAGCTTCTTCATGGAAAGAAAAAACTTCTTCTGCTTCCCCTGCTTCTTCAGGGAGTGAGGCACAGAGAACAGGAGCCAGCACCTCTGTGTTATCAGATCAGCTGTTAAAAGTGTTTTCTGTCATGGGCTGTGCCAGGGAACTGCTTCTCCTTTGCATGTTTAACAGAAAATAGGTCCTGTATCTATGGCTCTGCTCCAGACAACACCTGCCAAGCAGAAGGAGAGGCTGCTGCTGCCGTGGAGGAGTTGCCTTCATGCACAGACAGGGGAGGCCAGAGGTAGTTCTCCATCATCTGTTTCTTTCTAGCATTTATTTTTTTTCCCAAACAAAGAAAGCACAAGCTCTGTCTCGGCCTTGAAGGACTTACAGCCTTTCAGAAAAGTAGGCACTGGCTGCTGTGAAAATAATGACCGGAGCTGAGAGAGTCCCTGGGACCAGAAAAGGAGGGACTGCTATGCCAGGGTCTGATCTGGGAACCAGCCTTGAACTGACTCCAGCTTTGTCAAGCACACTCCTCTCAGAAAGCATCCTAGAAGCATATGGTCTCAGTTTTCACATGGTTGATGACATTTCTGTCCCTGCATTGCCTGGATAAAGCTATTTAGATGATTATCCATCCCCACAGTTCAATAACTGCACTAGTTTGGAGGGGTCTGGTTCCCTGGGGCTGTATTTACAGCTTGGTCTGCTGGGCCGTGGAACTGCTCCATAGCAAACTGTTAGTCCTTTGAAGAAGGGATCACTATGATCAGTGGAAAAGTTTGAGTTCTGGAGATCTCCCCAGGACTCAGATTTGCCAGTCTTGTCTTTTCTCAGGGTCTTTACTGCAGCTAGGAACCGCCCTTGGCCATTGCTCGTCCATTGCTTTTGCTGGGTCATCTGCACCTTCAAAAAATCTGGCTACTGATTCATGTTCAGATGGGTTTGAGGCTTCTAGCTGTTCTCAGTGCCCCCTTGGTGCAAGATGCTACAAATTGCATCCACTCTTTTCCCCATATCCAAACTTCTTCCTTCTTCGCATGGTTAAGGAAAGAAAAGCAATCCACCACTGGAATTTGGAAGGGGAGAAGCAGCCAAGCACAAACATACGCAGCAGAGCTGAAAAGCAGTGTCAGAGCTGAAAATACAGCTTCAAGCTAGTTTATGACCTCCTGGGTACATTAGAATAAAAGAGTCTTTGCTTTTGTTTGGCTGCAGCTAGGGCTGGGTGGAGCTTTTATGTAGAGTAAGTTGTACAGAACTGGCTCACAAGCCTCTCTGCTTGCAGCTGATCCTGGAAACATATTCTCTCAAACGGGCTGATTGAGTGTCAGAAATGCAAATTCCCTGAGGGTGGAGCTGCAGGGTCCTGCCACATGGGCATTTTTTCCAGACTCTGGCAGATCTCTCGTGTCGTTAATTCGAAAGCTGAGCTGAGGCCTTCTTTCTCCCTTGCTCTTGATACCCGTGGTGGGAGATGTTTGTCATTGCTGGGGGGCTTTGCTGTAAGGAGCTGGCTGATGGCAAGAGAAGACAAGTAACTGCCATGTGCTACACCAGAATGCTGTCCTGTCTCTGTTCAACAGAGGGACTGCTCAGACAGAGAAGACCGAGGGATCGGTCAGGACAGACCTTGCTGCCCATTCCCAGCCCTGTGAAGAGCATGGCTCAAGTTGACAGGTAGCTTAGAAGTGTTCAAAGGAGCTGCAACTCTCTGCAGCTTGGCTGTGTAACAGCAATGTCAGGGGATCTAAGCAGTGCTTTCATGCTGAGCGTGAGCTTAGCTGTGTTAAGGCAGAAGGAACCCAGGAGCCTGTGCTGGTTCAACTTGGCACAGTCATTGGTATGAACTTCTGTGCCTTTCCTGTGTGACTTCCGCATGCACAAGCATGTGCTCTGGAGTCCTCAGCAAGGGAGCTGATGGTAAGTGGTGAGGAAGTGGGTATGGACTGTTGTCTGCCAGGCCACCTCTGAGCCCCATGGTCGTGTGGGCCAACACGTGCCAAAGGAACCAGGATCCTGTCCCCCATTCTGAGACATTACTGAAGGAGGAGGAGAGGAGAGGCAAGGGGCAGAGCTGGCTGGAGTGGCCAGTGTTCTGCTTCCCCATCCAGTCGTCTTAGGGCCAAGGGTGCACTGTTTCCAGCCCAGCTGAGTTGCTCCATGGTGCCAGTGCACCAGAGGAGGATGGCTAATGCATGCTTCTGGTGCCCTCACCCAGGGAACATCTGCATCCTACAGGCATTACTGTGGCCAGAACTAGGCCTTTGGAGAACTTCTTTCATTGCGAGCACATATTGCTCTGATTTTCCCAGCTTCTCCAGAGTGATCCTAAGTTACCGGCTGGAGCCATCTCACATGGTGCCCAGCCTCAAAGACAGCCTTGGGTTCTAAGGGTCCTAAGCATCTGCAGACTGACATGGGTTTCCCAGGTCTCAGAGTAGGCCACCAAGTCGTGTGCAATGCCTGTATTTGTTGAGGTAAGTGGTTAAACACTAAATCCGGTTTGACACAGATAAGTAATGACAAAATTTTTTTGAACTGAACTGTTAATACTCAGTTTTAGACTAAACAAGGATACCTATTAGCAGAAATAACACTCATAAGACAGCTTGCCTGAACAAAAGCTGTGCTTCCTTACAGTAACACCACAACTAAGAAAAGGGAAAATTACTAAAATGCTCAGTCATCCTGTTGTGTGTCCGTGTCCCCCCCCACCCCTGCCAAGTGCATCCCTGACAGGCTTTATGGTTCATTGTTTACCAGCACTGGGCTGTTACTGGAGGTCATTTAGAAGCACTGAAAGATTTGTGCATAGATTCATTGGTTGTCTAACAAATCTTGTTGACCACCAACTTAAAAGTTAGTGCATGTCTGCTATAATTGTTTGTATGGCTGTAAAGCATTCAAGTGATAATTGATCTGGTCTCTGAAGTCAAGTTCTCCTCCAGAAGCCACCACAGAGCAGTGGGAGGGTTGGATAGATTTATTTATTTTTATTTTGCCTCCTGTTGTGAGTCGATCTGCTTAGAGACAGCTTCTTGGAGAAAGTAAAGCTGGGCTGTGACAGTCCTCAGCCTAAGGGGGAGACCTATTTCAACATCTCCTTCCCCAGTGACCAAGTGTGCTATTGAGTGAGGGGTGGAAGGTACCACTCGTGGGTTTTTTCACCACATCACCCTTAACCCTGGCTTGCACTGTCATCACAGACACATTCAGCTGAGCTCACAGATGAAGAAACATTCTGCATTTCTGATGGCTACCCAGATGCCCATAAATCACAGCAACTTGGAGAAGCAACACCTGCCAGGTGTCCAGGGGAACACTGTGTGAGAGGGGAATGGTAGTAAAACCCTGAGTGGGGCTGGAAGGGGCTATTATATTTCTTTCTCTGAAAGTGCCTGTCTCCATAGTGTCACCACCCCAACACTGAGGAATTACACCCCTGCTGATAATGCTTCAGTTGTGTTCTGGCAGGGACCATAAAGATGGAAAGCAGGTGCAGGAGACTGTGAGTGCCCTACTGCTGAATATTGAGTGCTGGGAAGGAAACTGGGGTCTGGTTTGCTCAGATTGATCTTGATGGGTATCATCAGAAGGTAGACCTTGGGTCAATTTAGGTCTTCAGCTCTTGGTAGCAGGGTTTTCCAGCAATTGTGTTGGGAATATGGCTCTACTCTTTACTGCAGGATGCCTTGGAGGATGGTGGGTACCTTACTGTATGCCAATAGCAGCTGCAACCTTGCCCCAAACTACATATAGGTTAGGACTTCAGAGCCTTAAAATATTTTTGCCTCGTGACCACTTACCTTGTCCCCTCATATCCATTTGTCCTGAATCTGGCAAGGAGCTGGAACAAACAGGGTGTTTTGACCAGACTGCAACATTGCTGAGAGCTCCTGAGGACCATGTCTTTTACCCAGGAGAGCAGTGCAGCCCTGGAACAGGGTGCAGAGATGTGGTGGTATCTCCCTCATTAAGGTCATCAGCATCCACATAGATGAGGCCTTGAGTGATGTCAGTTGGCTGTGAGAGTGCTCCTGCTTGGAGCAGACATTTAGGGATCTCTAGACATCTCTTCCCCTTTGAACCTATCTAGGATTCACTAAATGTAAAGACATCAGCATGGTCTGACAAAAACTCTCACACCAGAAATAGCTGGAAGCTATAAAGGCATTTATGGAGCTATCCTGGACATTTCACCCTCTTCTTTTGCTCTTTTGAGCATGCTTCTTCTGGGTCATGAAGTCTGAGCCTTCCCTCCTCCCAAGACTTACGTAGCAGCAGCAGAGCAGAGAGGGGGTCTGTGACTAATGCATGGTCTGGAAGAGTTTGCCCGTATCCCTGTTCCAGCTGCCAAAGTACTTAACTTGGTGACTACTCTGACCTATCTGTACCAAAGGAGCATGCCAGCTGCAATTATTTTTCAGCAAAGATACCTTTTTTTTTTTTTTAAGCCTTGTGTAAATGTCAGTAACAAGCCGTTCAAGACAGCTAGCTCTCACACAGTACCCCTCCAAGAGGGAGGATAAAGACAGGCTGGGCAGCTTCCCTGGCTGCAGCGTGGCGGAACCTTGCTGGGCCAGAGCAGCTGGTTTGAAGCTTAGCTCCATCAAAAAGAGACAAGGACATAAATACGTTCTATTGCAATAGTTTAAAGGCAGACAAACAGCCCAGCAGCAGCAAGTCTGTGGAAATTCCAGGGGAGTATGGGAGCATCGTAACCCAGCCCCATGCTGCTGGCTTTATGACAAAGCTCTGTGCTGTCCTTGGGGTGCAGGGTGCTCTCCAGTACTGCTGAGAGACGTGTCCTTCATGCAACCTCCTCTCATTGCACACAAGTGTCCTTCCTGCCCCCCCGACCACAGGCAAGCTTGCAGAAGACATTGTGAAACCAAGCTGACCCTTGAGTTTGGTGATGGTTACGCTGACAGAGGTGGAAACAGCATCATGGTGTGTAAGAAAGAAGAGAAAAGGGCAATGCCCTCCTGGAGAACACAAGGGAGACACTACAGAGCAACAGGAAGCTCTCTGTTATGTGACAAAAAGGAAGCACCCTTGTGGATAAGAGACATGCCCCCAAAGACTCAGTCTCTTAGTGAGGCTCATTTGCTGAGTTTGTGGAGGAGAAACCCAAGGCGAAATGCTGACTGCTGTTGGGAAATTATGCGCTCTGTCTTCTGCCCCTCTTACGCTCCTGCTGCCCTCTGTTAGCAAGGCAAATGCATCTTCCACAGGTCACTCTCAACTTTGAGTGCCTGGAAGAGCTGCATTTAACACCGAAGAAAAAATGGCTCCAGTGGCAAAGTACTATCTGGATGCATTTACACTGCTGTGGCAGAGCCATTCTTCCTACCCTTTGCATCTTGCCCTGCTGTGGGCAGTTTTTCACTAGAGCATCCCCCATGCTGAGGCTGGCTTGGTGAACATCTAAAGCAATAATGTGGGGTGGTCACACAGCATCTGTACAGAGACACAGACAGCAGGCTAAACTGTCTTCATTAGGTTTGAAAGCAGTCAAGCTCTCTTGGATTTCCTACATTTTTGTGGATCACCTCCCTGTGTTCAGGCTTACGTGTCTCAGCAGCAGCTCTGCTCGTGCTGCTGTCTGGTACTTAGTTAGCAACAGAGCCTCTCCTGTTAAAAAGGGCCATGAGCTAAGCATGTGTTGAAACCTGAACTCAAGGACCTTCTTCAATATGTGAGCAGCCTCAAAGAGTGAACTTTTTCAGCCCATCATGAGCCCTGTTCTGGAAGCTGAACAAGACTGCGAACAACTCTGGCCACCCATATTCCCAGCAAGGACCCCCTTAGCAAGCATGAGAATGGCAAGAGAGCAGCAAACTCACCTGTGCTCTTCCTGGGGTGCTTGGATGTACTTTTAACAAACTTCTTAAACATTTCTGACCCTCTTCTGCCAGGATGCTGGTGCAGAGAGCCCACATCCTGCCCTTGTCACTGCATCCAGAACTTGTAATCCAGTGTGCTCTAGATGAGGCTGCCACTGTGGCAGTGGACACCTGTAGGACAGCATTCCTGGACCAGGGGGAAATTGTGCTTGGCAAAGGGAGCTGAATATCCACCAAAAGAACTCTTGTCCTGCTTCCCTTTACAGAGCTGTCTATGGAGCAGACTTAGGAAACCTGAAGTTCCAAACACCTCAGCTGAGATAAACATGACATCCCAGCTTAATTATCTTTGCCAAGAGGTGGCACCAAAAACCCTCAGGATATAGAGGTTTGGAAAAGTCAGAACAAAGCCTAATGAGTTGGGGGGGACGACAATATTAGGAGCACTCTAAGAAATCTTTGTTCATTGAACAGCAAGTGCACAATCACACCTACCACCAAGGGCTTTTTAAATGCAGTAATTGCAATGTCTGTATCCTCTAGCAAATAACACTTGGGCATTAGGAGGGAAACTCAACAGCTCTCTTGTCCCTCCTAATGTTTGCACATCTCCTTAGCTGCCCCAGACTTTTAACAGGCTTAGCTTAAAGTTCCTCATCTCTCAAACAGAAACTCTAGTCAGACGGGGGTTTCAGCCACAAAGCTGTCACAGGAAATGGCTAACTGCAATTGTCTCACTCATGAGCTTGGGCCACTGTTCAGATGTGAAAGTAGCCCTGGCCAAAGCACCCCAGTCCTGTGTTGGGACATGGAAAGGGGCACAAATAGCTTTAAAAAAAAATAAAATACATATTTTTCCCCCTGCAACCAGAGAAACAATCAGATGGCCTTCTAAAAGAGATCGGTGTTGTGCATTTGATTAAAAGAACAATAGTGTAGAAAAAAAAAAAGGCAAAACCAAAAACATATATCTAAGGCATTTTTAATGGTTCTTAACAGCAGTTGGTTAGATGTGGAGGTGACAAAGAATTTGGGGAGAAAAGGCAGCAGCAGATGGTTGCCAAGAAGGTGAAGTCCTTTTCTTCATACTTCTTATGGCTTAACTGCTGTCAGGTAGGGGATTTCATGCAGGGTGGAAAGCAAACAAAAAAAAACAACCCCCAAGAAACAAAAAACCCCCCAAAAAACCAAAAAACACACACACAGGACTTTCCCTCCTTCATCACACCCCTCAGCTTGTACAGTTCCCTTTTGCAGGACCTGAGCACCCCTACAACAAAGCCTTTGGGCAGATCTGCCACCCCTGGAAGAATTTCACCACAAAGACAAAGCCAGAAGGGCCTCTGGGCACAAACAGCCTTGGGGACACTCAGTGCAGGCTCTCTTAAGCCACAGGGGAGGGAAACATCAGAGACCAGCACAAAACACCATGCAATACCCTTTTGCCAGGTGCATACAGATGCCATATTCCTCTCTTGAGAGGAGCAGCATCACAATTTGATGGAAGAGCTTGCACCCAACTGCATCAATATGCTTAGTTTTGTGATGCAAAGACTAGGGGAAGGAACTTGAGAAACCAAAAGTTTTACCCTACCCAGCTGTTGCAGAAAGCAGAACACCCTGGAAAAAGATACCCCATCTTATGAAAGCAAGAGACTCAGAAATAGCCACACACAGAAGGTGCTTGGTTTTATTTCTGTATAGCTAGGCTATAGCTCACTCTCTGCAAGGCTTTGTAGCAAGATGCCTGCACAAGCCAAGTCAGCCCCCACCAAGACTGCCTGTGCTTCCCCCCCTCCACCCCCTGACCCAGCTTTCCTTCTTCCCTTATCTGTAAGAGGCAAAAGCTAGCCAGCTCAGCAGTCGATTGTTTGAAGTGTGACACCTTCAGGGCATTGCTCAGACCATGTCTTTGTGGCCAAAGCCAGGTCAAATCCTGAAACTAGCCCCAGGTGGCATTTACACCAGAGCTGTTCCCCTGCTGCAATGGAGCATGTTTCCTGACAGTGTTTTTTATTGCAGGGACAACAGAAACAGCTAGTTTAAGGTGAGGAAAGGTCTAATCCTGGTATTAGAGAAGAGCCCAACCTACCTTCCTACTGCAATACCTCTCCCAGCATCCGGTGGAGAGAAAGCACTAATCCCAGATCAAACTAGGTGGGGGAGGGAGAAGTCAGACTGATCTGGTCTAAATGCAGAAAAACTTGAAACAGCTGTTCCTGGCACTGCAAGCAGGGAAGGAGTGAAATGCAGCTCAGAAGCTGAGTGGTTAGTGGGGAAGTCTAAAGAGCGTGGAGACAAGGGCCTGGCTCCTCTCCTTTCTATGTTGGTGTTGGCAGGAATAGGCAGCTCTTTCCTGTTTCAGGCAGGAGTCCAGTGCGGACGTGTGCTCCACCCTGCCAATGGTCACTTGCAGGAAGCTGGCCCCGTGTCCAAATCACCTCCCCAGCCCCATGGGTGTTTAAATAAGACAACAGCAAGATACACAGCCAACATTTTGTTCCACCTTTATTTTAACAATCAGATAAAAACAGAACCATAGTTTTAAAAGAGTCATTATATGGCAATTATAAAGTGCATTTTCCACTTGAATGTTGTGTACAAAAATATCTTTTAAAAACAAACATGCAAAACACCCCACAAGGCACTTCCAGGCTTACAGTGAGGAGAGCAGCCCCTCACTTATATTCACATTGGCAATGGAAAAGGGAAAAGGGGAAAGGCCATAAGTAATATTTTTAAGCCACTCGTAGTCAAACAGTCACTTCCCAGCCTAGCTTTTACTTACAGCATTGCTCTTCTAGCTTATCTTCCATGTTCCTCCCTAAGCACACCCCCTCCACAGCCTGAAAACAAGCAGGCCCATAATGAGATACCACCATCTGCAGCACCCCAGACTTACATGCCTTGTTTCAGCCCATAAACAGCTCTCCATAAACACGACAGCATGCCAGGAGAACATGACATCCAGTGTCTTACAGCATTAACATCATACACTAAATTTATATAAAACAAGTGTCACTCAGACTAACTTTAAGTTTAAAATCAGGTTCAAGCCAAGCCAGGCAACAGTCCGTTCAAGACAGACCAGATATAGATTGTGTAAGGGCTGACTTGGGAAGTTGCTTGAACAGATGAACCAAGCATGATGAGCTCTGGGCCAGCAAGCAGATTTACCACCTGGACTAAGTAATCAAGCACAGTGGTGACACGCATTGGTGTTGAAAAAGCAGCAGTTGAAGGCTAGTTATTCTTCCTGTGAGTGCTTCTTGTCCCTTTTGGCATCCAACAGTGATCATAGTATCCTGCTAAGTTAAGGTAAAACAGCTTCTCAGTATTTCACACAATAGTCTCCAGAATTAAAAGCTAGATTTAAAAAGTTTAGACTAGCCCATTGCTTCTCTCCAGCCCATCCATAGGCTGTTAGAGGCACTCAAAGTTCAATAAAGCTTATGCACTAGAAAAGCCTTGACCTCTATTTCTACAAACTATTCATCACTCTCCCTCTGAGCTGAGGGACTAAGTTATTCCACTCAACCAGCACACGAGCAGCTTTGTGAGAGTTTGGCACTGCACACGCTGTCGACCTCACCTCAGCACAGGCCCAGAAGACAAGCCACCTCTTCAAAGGTGAGGAGGGCTCAACATCAGTGACTTATTCCACATCCAGGGGTGTTGTCAGGATAACCTCACATCTCAAACTCAGCTAGTTCTTTGCACAAGTGGGGTAAGCTGTTTTTATGGACACAGAGATGCAAAGTTTGGGCATTTACAGGTTGAAATGGCAGCTACTGCTACAACAGCAAGGGAAGCCCAGCATGTTGACAGTCACTCGGTACAGCCACAGCAATCGTGCATGTGCCCAGTGCCACACCATTAGCTGCCAAGCAGTCCATGGCATGGAGTAACAACCATTAGGAGAATTTTTTAAAGCAACATAATTTCCAAAGCCCATTTATCTGAAAGTGTTGCTGGGATTGCATTTACCACCCCTTTCTCAATCAAGGCACTTCCATCACAGCAGGTACACAACAGTCACCCTCTTTATAATGGGACACAGCATAGGGAAGCTGTGTGCCCTGTTTGCATTTCGCTCCTGTAACACCTGAGCACAGCCTCCTGCCCAGGACTCAGGACCCCAAATTGACAAACCCCTGTTTTACAGTCCACAGGAGGAAGAACTGCATTTTCAGGGCACAGCATGACCACAACTGACTTCAGATGCTTATCAAGGGGAAAAAGCATCATTGATCACTTGTGATTACAAAATGTGAAGGCTTTGAAGGTGGCAGTCAAGGCTATCAACCCATGGCTGTGTCACAAGCACCACAAGCTACAGTTAATCTCTATTTTTGGTAACACCAAGGGTATAATGAGAGTTTTTAAAGATCAGCTGATAAAACAACTGGTGACTAAGCATATCACATCCTCTCCCACAGGCATAGGTTTCCTAATATGTCAGACTACAGGGCCACATGTCCTGTCATCACAGTTGCATTTTCATTTCCAAAACACTCTTTCTGCCTCTAGCAGGAAGGACCTCACAATACAAGGACACGTGTGAGGAGAGGACTCCATTCCCCACACGCCAACCATTCCACTTCCCAACAGGCACAGGCCAGCTTTGCAAGGAGAACCCTGCAGCTGAAGTAGAGCCCACTAGAAATATAACACTAGAACAGATTTTGAAAAAGCCTTTTAACACTAGGCAAACAATACAAACCAGCCACCACTACACAGCTTGGACGGACAATCTAAGCACTGTAGTGTTTCCCTGGAGACTAGCAGCTTTACAGAAGAAGGAGTAGCAGCACTGAAGAGACACATGAACAACAGCTCCTAGTCTTTTGAGCATCTTGAGAGCCAGTCATCTGACTTAGGCCAGGGAAGGCAGCCCTTCATGCCAGAGATGCTTCCCTGACTGTCAGGGCACTGTCAGCAGAGCACTGCACATCTGGTTCTGCTGGGAGGCTTATGCAGAGCTACACGGAGCCATATGTCTTATACCTTCCGTACACCTCATGTTCAGACCAACTCCCAGGCCTGCAGACATGCCAGCAATACTTAAGTCTATCAGGACTCTGTCCTTGGGTCAATAGTAAGGCCCTAGCTTCTCATAGCCTGAATAGCTGGGCCACTCAGGAAAGAGGCCATAGGAGCACCGAGGGCTCCCAAACTGGTCAAAGGCACTTCCGAAGTCAGGGCCCTGTGGGGAGCGGACAGCCTCCTGGGCAGACTTCAGTTCTGACCGTATGATCCTGTAATTCACACCCCTGTTGCTGTCCCAGTACACCTTCCCATTGCACTCAAAGGAGATGGCAAACTCAACTCTTTCATGGGATTGAATTCCTTCAGGCAAGCTGATGTCAAAGGAAAATGTGTCCCGATCTGACCCTCCATACATATCTTTGACATATTGGCATGGGTAGTCTACAAAGTTTTTCCAGGTGTCAAATGTCATCCTGATCTTCACAGTCTTTTCAAAAGCAAGGTTCTTCACTTTCACTGTTCCCACAACGGATCGCTCCTTTAGCATACAGTTTTCAAGGCAGACACAGTCTGCCTGGAGGCGGTTTCTGAAGTCCAGGTAGTCCACAGAGGGCTGAACAAAATCCAGGACAAAGCTGTCCCTCTCCACTGTTGTCAGACCCACAATGTTGTCTATCAGCTCAGTGATGTTGAACGGAATATCCAGTGGATCATCAAACTCTGAAAACACCTTCACCATTGTCAGAGCAAAGCCTCTGCTATCTGCAAACGACACCCTCTTCTTCACTTTGTTGTGTGTGAAGGAGTTTGCTGCCTCTTCTGGTCCATTCAGCGCAGTCTTGCTACTCAGCTGGATGCAGGGTCGCAATGGCTTGCTTGGCTTCGGAGCAATTTTGCAGGTACACCTCTCTCTTCGCAAGGGTGATGAGCATAGGTATAGCTGCATTGCTACATCCACAGCCATTGCTTGTTTGTGAGGAAAATAGTCTAATACTCTGGAAGATGAGAAGAAAGGTCAGTTGACATTAGAAAAGTATTTACTACAACTTGTTAGACAACTGCTACACTACTTGCCTCAGCCATCCCAAAGAAATTTGCTTCCACCAACCCCACAAGCCCCCCTCAAGCTTAATTAAAGGCAAGTAATTGCATGGTGTGATTTACAGACAGGGTGAGAAATGTGCCACAGCAGAATTGGCAGGACCAAAGGCTGTTGTGACCTTGAACAAGATCTCTTCCAATTGCTACAGGGACAGAGTCACCATTTGAAGACACACACAGGCACTGCCTTACTAGGCTGGCAACACTCAATCCAGAGCATTTCTGACCCAAAGCAAAGCCCACAGCTCAGTCCTGATAATGTCCGCAAACCCCAGAGATCATCAAATTCCAATGCTACATAAAGCAGTATTCCTGCCACACTCTCCTCCTTGACAGGCTGAGGGAGTTGGGGTTGTTCAGCCTTGAGAAGAGAAGGCTCCAGGGAGATCTAATAGCCACCTTCCAGTACCTGAAGGGGGCTTATAAAAACCCTGGAGAGGGCCTGTTCACAAAGGCCTGGAGTGAAAGGATGAGGGGCAACGGGTTTAAATTAGAGGAGTAGATTTAGATTGGACATCAGGAAGACGTTCTTTACATTGAGGGTGGTAGAGCAGTGGAATAGGCTACCCAGGGAGGTGGTTGAGGCCCCATCTCTGGGGATATTTAAGCTGAGGCTGGACAAGGCTCTGAGTAGCCTGGTCTAGTGGAGGGTGTCCCTGCTCACTGCAGGGGGGCTGGACTAGATGACCTTTGGAGATCCCTTCCAGCCCTAGCCATTCTATGATTCCTCCCTCCAGGAGGGCCTCTCCCCAGGGCATCAGATGGTTTTGTAGGAGCAGGAACTGTCACAAGCTGCTGTATGAAACTGGCCTCGCCTTTTGTAAAGCCCCATAATTCTGGTATTTTTAGAGGCTAAAAAGCACTCATTTGGTTGAGCTATATACTTTGTTCATCACTGTCTCCCTGAATGCCTGCAAATGGTATTGTAAAGATAGCAACGGTCTGATACAGCAGCAGGGTAGAGATTTGGCTGACATTAATCCACACCTACAGAGGAGCCTCTTTCTTCCTTCTACTGTACTTTAAAACAGATGTCAGCTCAGATGTCCCAGCAGGTTTTACCTCCAGCACAGAGTTCACACCCCAAACCTCCAAGAGTGCTTGCACTGACCCCCTGGGAGACATCCCTAAAGCTACACGGCTCTGTCAAACACAACCCACCAACTCAAGGTTGGCCAAGCCTTTGGAAACAAATCCTTCCCTAAAAGGCACAGGCCATGTGCCCCTCCACCATGGCCTCACCTCTTCCAGCATCCCACCTGCTCCTCAGGGTATGCACTGCTGTGCCTCTCCCTGCACCCACTCTAGGGCAGCTCCCACCTGGCATCACCCCAGACATAGCCCTTGAGTTGCCTCTGAGGCCAGGAAGCTCCCAGAACACCGTACCTATCACTCCTGCCCTTACACTGTGGTTAGGCTGGATGCTTTTGGCAGAATCTTTGGCCTGGCTCCAGATAAACCACTGGACAGATTTATTGCACACATCCCCCTTAAGACAGCTATATTGCAGCTGACCTTAAACACAGAGTATTCCCTTAATAAAAATCTCCTGTTTGGCTACAGACCAGCCTCCAAAGCTGCTCCCACCACACAGAGCAAGGCAAGCCAGCAGCGGTAGCAGCAGCCACCGGCCACGTGACACAGCAAAGCTCTGGCTGCCAAAGCTATGCACAGCCAGCTCTAGTACTTGATTGTTGCCCCTGTGCCAAGAAAAAGTGAGAGCTACGCTCTCCAATTCAGTGCTTTAACCCCCCAGCCTGCAACACCAACAGAGCAGCTCTGAGCAGGCTTTCACAGCATCCATTCAGAAAGGGCATCTGTTTATTCAGAGCACATGTGCCAAGGCCTGCTTCCCAACACACCCACCAGCTAACTCCTGCATTCCCTCCTTTCAGCTCAAGGGCAGCTGTACAACCGACAGCAGATCCACCTGTCTGCTAAGACTATGCTGCTCCTCTCTACCTGGTTTTGCCAAGATTTTTATTCACATGTACTACTTATATAGGTCATTTCCTCCTTTTAAATTAATGCAGCCTCCAATGCTTCTCTCCTACTTGGGCCAGTTTTGTCTGCATTGCAGCTTTTCCCAGGGAAATTTATTCCCATAACTGCTGACAATGGAGGTTTCTTAGTTAACCTTGGGTACTCACCAGTTTCAGAATTTAAAGACATAAAATATCCAGCCTGATTTGCACTACTTGGAGTTTTCATTCAAAAATTATAGTAAGAGCTTTTCATACCTACTCTTAGGCTGAGCTGTGTGCTTTTACAGACTTTTTCAGCTCATTCATACTCCAGACATTTTTTTTGGCTCAAGCCTGCTGATGCCCAACTCCTAGTTGGAGAGTAAGGTTCCCCTTTCAGACCTTATGTTGGCTACCTTGAACTTCAGATGCTTTGAAGGTGGGAGAAAGGAACTAGTTTTGAGTGCCCATGCAGGAAAGAACTAAGAAGCAAGTGGTGCAAGGCAGACAGCCCTACACAGCTACTAGGATTGATTCTTTTCTCCCCCTCTCAAAAGGGGACGGACTAGTTTGTGCCTCTGGACATCTTCCTGCAGCTTTATCCTCTCCAGAAGAGGATGCCACCACTCACTCTTCCTCCTCTATTTCTAGGAAGGAGCAGCAAATCAGAGCAGAGGAATTACACCTACATTTATCAAAACCCTTCAATCACCTCCATTCTGCTTCGAGTACCGCCTGTGACCGAGTAACCCCCTTGCAGGGGACTCGATGTGCAGCCGCCTCTAGTCCGCAAGTTTTCAGACGTGCCACGCTGCTGGATGAAGCAGCGCTGGGGTTTTCTGCCCTCTTTTAACCCTCTCCTCTTGAGGAAAGGCCGAGCTGCCGGGAGGACACAGCCCAGCTCTCACAAGCACTTCCCCGACGTCCGCGGCGACACGTTAGCCCGGCTGCTGCCCGACCCCTCAGGAAGCGAAAGCGGCGCTGCCAAGCCGAACCCAGCCCAACCCCACCCCACCAGCGCTCCAGGGCACCCCCAGCGCTCCTGCTCCCAGCTCACCCAGGGAGCCGAGTCGAGCCCAGGGTGTCCCGCCCCCCGCGGTAGCAGCACCTCGACAGGGAGCGCTGGCACGGCTCCTGGGAGTCCGAAGGCGCTGCAATGCCCCAGCGGGAAGCGCGGAAGGCACTCGGGGAAGCCAAGCAGTAGCGGACAGGAGGAGGCCGCGGGGCCCAGGGGGCCATACCTGGTACAGTGCATGTGGCCGATCCCAACTCGCCGCCACGCCAGCGGCGTCGGACCCGGCGCCTTAAAGCCGCCGGCCCGCCCGGCCCCGCCCCGCCCCGCCCGTGCGCCCGTCCCGCGCCGCAGCCAATGAACGCGCTCCCAGCGCCGCAGGGGCCAATAGGGCGCCGGGCGCTCGGCACGCGAAGTGCCGGGGGTGAGGCCCGGGGGGAAGCCTCCGGGAGCGGCGGGCGGGGGAGCGGCCTGGGGGCGGCACTTCGCGGGGTCCTCAGAACGAAGGGACCTTCTCCTTTGCCGGGGGAGTTTGCCGAGGCAGCCCCGCCGCCGTGCCCCGGGCAGGGCGAGCTGGTTCTGGCCGGAGGTACCAGCTTTCTGCCGAGCTCTGAACGCTCTCGGTCGCTTCTTGTCCTGCGGCCGCACGCGGCTCCTGTGCCACGGTGCCGTCCCTGCCTGCCCGGGGCTTTGTGAGCATCCACAGATAGGGCTAAACCCATGGCAACTGTGTTCTTGAGGCAGGAAAGCCTTTTTTGGGGCACTTCTCGCCTGGGCTGGCCCAGAGTGTTTGGTGGTTAGAGACAGCTGGGAAGGAGGGCAACTCACACATCGCTGTCTTGCAACCACCGCTCCAGGCTGTGGGGCTCTGCTGGCACTGGGTAGAAATCTCCAGAGGATGCTCCAAAATCGTCTTGTAGAGGTGACCTACAGTAGGAAAAAAACCCCATGGTGGAGACCCATTGGCACAGAGACCTGCCCCACACGAGTCCCTATCCGGGCAGGTGTGCAGAGGTAGGAAGATGTTTCTGACACCTTGAAGACATCTGTCAGGCAAGTCAATGCTCTGGTATAGACCCACTGCTTTGAGTGGCTGGCCAGGCCAAGGGGTCTTCACGGCTGCTCTCCTGCCACCAGTTGCCATCTCTGCTCCCAGAGCTGCTCCTGAGTCCCCTTCAGCACAGAGCCTGATGTCCTCAACGACACGAGGAATGTGTATGGAGCTGGCCACCCTGGCAGGGAAGTGGCTCTGGGGACAAATGCCCCCTCCATGGGTAAGTAGCAGAGACTGTAACGCTTGCTGTGAGGTGGGGATGGTGCATCTACCTTCTCTCCATGGTGACGGTGGGGATAACAGTATTTGCCTCTTGCGGTGCCACATCTGGCCTCGAACCGCATGGCTGCGAGTTATGCTGCCCTCTCTCTCCTCCCGTACAGAGCATAAAAGCAGGACTGAAGTGTCAACATTTGTTTTCGATTAACTTGTGGAAACACATACAACTATTGTTAAAGCCAGAGACTTCCTGCTGGAAGCTGCCATTTCATAAACTTAATACCCTGCAATGCAAAAGGGTTTTGTAGAGGGAAAAAAACCCCAAAAACCACAGCGCTTTTTGTTTTATAAACCCTTTTTAGATAAAGGCAGTGATAAGATTTAAAGCTGGGGAGAGATGAAAGATGTATCCACTGCAGGAGGCTTGCAGATCATAACAATATTTTATGTGCTGAGGGAATGGTGGGACTTCAGCACATGCTACTTAGTGATGGAGTTACAGTAGGGGTGAGTGGAGCCATGTTTATACTGGCCCAAGAAATAGACAGAGACCCAATAAGGTGGTCGTGGCCCCTGGGCCCTCTCCACTGCTGCCTTCCCTTCTCCAGAGACACCAGAGAGATTCAGGTGGAGCAGGGAGTTTAATGGGACAAGCCCAAAAAGTGGGAAGCCCTGACCTGATGTACACTGGTCGCTCTACTGTGTCACGGGTTTCTCCTGTGCTTGACTGGCTGCTCAGCACCACAGAGGTGCCAAGGGAGATGTTGGTTAGCCTCTGAGCTGTGTGGGTTTTGGCCAATGAGCCCCAGCATCGGGGAAGGAATGCATGTGAGGTGACTTAGGGTGCGTTTCTGCCCTGTGATACAAGCCCTGTTTGCCATGACTGGGTCAGGGTGTTTCACAACTACTGCTTGGTGTTTGCTCCTGAAGCAAAGGTAGGTGGAAGTTGGTGCAGGGCGTTGTGGCAGGCTGTGGACACAGGCTGTTATCTTTGGGGAGCTGAGATAGTGGCTAAATTTAGCTCTGTGCTAGGCCCTTGCGCAGTGGTCTTTGTGATTTCCCCACAGCTTTCCACCCATCCTGCCTTGCTGAGGTATGAGGAAGAGCTTGGGGAAGAAGATCTAGGGGTGTTTCTCCCTGGGGGAGCAATGCAGAACCAGTCCCATCCATGACAGACAGCTCTGGAAGGAGGTTCTTGCTCTTCCATCAGGTCTCAGATGGGGTTTGTGCCTGGTTTGGCTGGAGGATTTACCCCAGGGCCCCCTGGCCCAGGACATGGAGGCTCCTGCACCACTGGGATGCAGGCCACCTGGCTTGCTGCAGGAGGGGAGGCAGAGCTTCTCCATCTTTCCTGTGGGGCAGCCCTCTTTCCCCTGCCACAGTCCCTCAAGAGCCACCTCTACCAGCAGGCTTGAGTAGGTCCTTAGGGAGCCTTCCTGGCTGCCACCTCCTCTGGTGACCTGCTAGAGACAGGGGTGGATGGAGCATCTTCTCCTCCCTGTTGGAAACCAGCAGGCTGCTATGACAGCTCAGCCTCCCAGCAGCTGGCCACTGGGCAGCCCCAGCAGGGAAGGGGAGCCAGGCCAAGGTGTTGTGCAACATGTCCACACTACAGCAGGCTGTGGGGCCAAGGCTCAAGGGCGAGTGTTGTAAACTGGCAGAGCAGCTGATGTAACAGCACTGCCCAGGAAGCTGTGCCAGGACTGCCGCCGTGGGGCACCTCATCCCACACCTCATGCCCTCTCCCAAATCAGCAGCCCTCTCCTGCTCTTTTCTCCCTAGCACCATAGCTGCTGTCCCCCCTTGCTGTCAATGGGCACAGGGGCTCCAGCCCCCTGCACCTCCACACCAGGCTGTGGCCTCAGCCAGGCTGGGAGCTCCCAACGGTGCAGTTGTGGAGAGGTCTCCATCCCTGGCTGCTCGAAGTCCTCAGGATGGTGGTGAACGGTCACACTCCTGGGTTTACCACAACAGCTCACGGAAGCAGACAGCACCTGCTGTGGTGGTGTGGCTGATGCTTTTGCAATGTTGATGTTTGCCAACAATTTCCAAATCTTCAGTGCTGAGAAACTGCTGCTGCCTTTGAGTCAGGCCGCAGCGCTTGCACTGAATAGAGGAGGGTTTTTTTTTGAAGTCCACATGCCTGTGACAAGGCTGTGAGGGTAACTCTGAAGCAATTTTAATCAGATGTTGCTTCACATTGAAATGCAAAGGGAGATACTAATTCTGGAGTAAGTTTTGTCATTGAGGGCATGTGGTCAGGTTTGGGCAGCACTAGGGCATGGCGGGAAAGGCAGCTGGGCCAGTGCAGTCTCCCAGGAGTGGTGGCCTTTGGGAGCATGACATGCCAGAAAGGATGTATCTGTGGCTGAGCTGGTGTCTTTCTGTCTGCCAATCCTCCCTTATCCCTTCTAGACATATTGGTGGGTTTCAGTGACATTTGTCAGGGGAATGGAAAGCTTGCAGACCCCTCTTGAGTTCTGTGAGAATCAACAGCTGGTGGGAAGAGACCCAGTGAGCATTCTCTCCGTTCAAAAGCAGAGTGGGGCTCCGCTGTGATGGCCTGCTGGCCAGTCCAGTGTCTGCACCAGCCGGCCAGCCAGCACTGACAGCCCCTTGGCCAGCTATTGCACCTGTCATGGGACTGGTATTGGAGTGGTGGAAAAAGCTGGGATAATGAAAGCAAGAGAGACACAACATGACAAAAATCGATAGGAAACATGGCTACTCTCCCTTTACGGTTCACCATCAACTTGGTCGTAGCTGCAACTGCGTTGCTGCGATCTGACACATGTTGCTTGGAAGCTCCTTGTGGTCTCAGGCCCTTGTCCAGCTCTTATAGGGTCACAGCAAACACAGCTTCACCAAAGAGAAGACTTAAGAAGTCCTGTTGGGTGGTGAGATTCCCTTATTTTATTTCCACAGGTCTCAGACTCCAGTGACTATGCCAGGAAATTAAGTAAAGAGCATTCAGTTGGTCCCAGTATCAAAGGAAATTCCACTCTTGATTAAGGCTCTTGACTGGGCTTAGGGGAGCTGTGCTCCAGGGCAGAAGCCCCCCTGCTTCTCCTGGCTCTGTCCAGAAATGAGGAACCAATGCAAGTAGTAAATACTTCAATACATTGGCTGCAGGCCCGAGGTAGGATATTTGCCTTGGCATAGCTCCCTTTGGATCTCATATGCACTCATGGTCAAGTACCCCAAGGAACATGTACTCTGCCCTGCTGAAGACCATGGCACCTTCCCTTCCATCCCTACGTGCACAGAGAAGATAGTGTGGGGCCAGATGCAAAGCCTGACCTGGTGCTGTGTGTTGTAGAAAAAGACTGGGTAGTGTAAAACTATTGGTTCTTAATAATAAAAATGCCCATCAAGAGACACTGTAACAATACTTGCAAAAAAAAGGGAAGTTATGGGGAAGGGAATGAATGCAAATAAGTTACTGTCCACAGAGAAAAAAGGAATGACCTTTCAGTGAAAGATGAGCCCAAAGAGCAGCACAAGGAGACAAAATGACAGTGGAGAGACCAAATGACAAGCAAGGAGGAACCACAAAGAGGTAAGTCCTTGGGCAGGCATACAACATGCTTGTCAAGAATGTTATAGTGATGCTAAAGTGAAACGTTATATCCAGTGTACCAGGTTAAAAGAAACTTCTTCCCCAGAGATTGGGACCCAGGGGTGGACAAGCCCCTCCAAGGAGACAAGAGGGCATCTCTGCTGTTCTTTCTCGTCAGATAGCTGCTCCAAGACCTTGTCTTCATGTAAGATTTCATTCCCATCAGTGAAGTCCTGAAGAAATTGCAGCAAAGGAAAGGTCAGTTGTCTGCCCCAAGATTGCACAAAGCAGTATAGCAACCTTGTACCCATTCTATTTTTTTTTTCTTTCTTTTTCTTGAGAGCATCCCTTCCACATACACTGTGGAGATATCTGGCTTTGCCTCCAAGAAACCTCTTTTTGTTGTACTTGAGCTGATGCAGAGCAACATAGTGGCTTTCCATCCCTTCTGCTGTTTGCTTGAACCCAGGAGTACCTGGTTGTGCAGATGCAATGTGTAAAAAACACCCAAAGAATTCTGTAAGCTGTACATGCCCTCATATACAAATGGAAAAAGGAGCTGGACTAGAATCTCAAATCCTCAGAATCCCCCATGTGTTCTAGCAGGAGAGAAAAAGCAAGGGCTGGGCTGGAGCAGCAAGAGTATGAAAAGGAATTGGGGTTATTTCCATTGACACCCTGATGTGATTGCAGAGATGGAGGGATGCTCAGCTCCTCTCAGGCAGGCTGAATCAGTCCAGCTTCACTGACAGCTTGCCTTGTTTACACCACACAAGTGTCCCACTGGCTGGACTTGGCTCTGCCCTAGATGCACAGGTCATAGCAAAGCTATGTATATTTTAACTTTGGTGCCCTATGAAGACCCCAAACCTTATTTGGTGGGGTAGATGTCTTGGGAACTTGCATGTATGCAGGCCTGCAGACCCAGAGGGTTTATCTTTGCACGAGAGACTGTGCTTTGCCTTCAAGTCACTTGTATACTGATAAAGGCTGAGAGAGAAAAGGCCAGACTGAGGAGTGCATGTAGTTCTTGATGATAAATATAATCCTAAGTTCCTTTCAGGGGTTCATGCCCTTCAGCTGAACCTTTGTCAGTACCCAGCCTCTTTCTGTGGCAACAGAGATTGGTCAGTCCCTCCATGAAGCATTTTGTCTCATCCTAAGACTAGGTTTGATGAAACATTGGAACTGTTACTTTCCGGAGTTGCATATCTCTGTGCATTTACTATAGAAGGAATCAAATAATCACCAGGAACAAGATGGAAAGGAAAGAGGAAAGGGGGGGGGAAGAGAGGAAGGAAGGAAGGAGAGAAAGAAAGAGAAAGGAAAAGGAAAAGGAAAAGGAAGAGGGAAGGGAAGGGAAGGGAAGGGAAGGGAAGGGAAGGGAAGGAAGGAAGGAAGGAAGGAAGGAAGGAAGGAAGGAA